>BMAO01018312.1:0-137308 GCA_019973975.1 Trichonephila clavata | reverse complement strand
GAAAGCCCAATGTGTGCTTTGGGCTCGTGAAACGAATTTGCCCATTAATGTTCAGCATAAGTTTCGACACTGTTATGAACGTCCTGATGCATTGTTGATGTAAAATCAATAAAGCTGGCGATATGAAATGTTTAAAGAAACAGGCAGCGTAACAGAAGATACATTAACTGGAAAACTAAGCTACCAAGAGGGAAAACGTAACACTTTACTGAGGCAAATAATCTTATGAAAAAGCAGACAAACATGTATCTAATTATAAAAGTTTTAGCACAGTAAATATTTATGATAAGGGCAAAACTGTTAGTTTATCCTATATATTTATGAAAAAATTTCTTATCCCTTTTACTGAAACTTCAAACACCTCATCCAGTTTCTTGTTTCACAGAACATTAGACCATTTCAACTTTGAATTATCAATTTTACCACGGCCATTCATAACCATTCATACCTGCCTTGCAGCCATTTCCTAGTTCATCATCGCTGAACTTGAACTTTCCATTCTAATATCATTAAACACGAAAGCGAGAAGAAACGACTGGTGCTACTGTGGAATCCCGCCATCATTAAACCCTTGTCTCATTTCACTAACAGCCCTCTGTGCGTGTGCCGAGAGATCCAATGAATCTTCCCTTTGTCTCGTCTTTTGTTTCGTACATTTGCCAGACGTGAATAATTAAGATCCTACCTTTCTTCTTTAGCTTCTTCCCTCGTAATAACCTCAAGTTCATCGTCGTGACACTCCTTGGTTCTTAGCTTTTAGAGGTACGCCACGCCTACTCGAGGTTAGGTGTACTGAGGAGAGATGGGGTTTTGTGGCTATAGTTTTATTTAAAATGCATGGACGAGCAGTTGATCTGTGTTGCCTTGATTTGTAAGGATTGGAAGTTGATAAGAAGTTATGTAGCAGAACCTGGCTGCACCACAACGTGGAATGCTTGAGTTTTGTTCTTGTTGATGTACGTACACCTACAAAATGGGTTTTAGAGTGTGTCTTCTTTTTGAGGGTAGCATAAACCATTTGTTTATTTTATTTGAATGTCTTCGAGTCTGTACTACCATTGTATTTGAAGATATTGCTATGCATATTCAAATAGCTCTAATTTTTCTTTCTAAATATAAATAAATTGCATATATTTTCATATAATTTTTCAATTCCTACTATTTAGCTCACTCTATCAATATATTTATCTTGTTCAAATTCTCAACCGTTAATGAAATGCATTTTAAAGCACTCAATTGAGTTGAAATTGTATATACACACTTATTTTGGATGACAATACAGTAATTTAATTATAATTAATAAAGATTAATTGATTAAAACCAATTTAAAGAATTACAAATACAGTCACGTTTGCATCATTTTTGGCGTCTTAGCGACCATTTTGGCTTGTCAAAGCTTGAAAAGGTATTTTTGTCACATTTTTAAAACGCTCATTTGAGCTGAAATTTTCTATACACTATTGTTTTGGGTAGCAATGCGATAATTTAATTATAATTAATCAAAATTATTGACTGAAATTAATTATTTAAATAATTACAGATACAGCCACGTTGACTTCATTTTTAGCGACTTGGGTTAAAACTTTAAAAAGATTTTTTTCCTCTCACGTTTCAAAGCTGAACTGTTGAATTGAAGTTTTATATACACGATTGTTTTGGATGACAATACGATATTTTAATGATAATTAATAAAAATTGTCACTTAATGTTGTGATTCTGTCATATGTATATACATATTTATATTAATTGTAACTATTTAATAAAAAGTAACTAAAATAATTTTTTTTTTTGATAAGTAGGAATTGACTCAAAAATTTTTTGTATACATTACTTGTTTTAACATTATGTTTTAGTGTTTAAATTATGTTTCTTCTGAAGTTGTTATTTAAAGCTATTCTAACTTATTTGAATTCTCTCATTGTGCTTGGAAAATATCTGCTTGCCTTATGTCTTTGGTTTTAATATTTCGTTTATCAATACACAAACTTAAGACAAACTTTTGCGTTTAAGAGGATTAATCTGCAAAATTAATGTACTTTTAATATCGATTCTAAAATGTCTCCTTTAATTTTTTTTCATTTTCAAAAAAGGATTTCTGTAAGAAATTTGTAATAGGTATCAAAAATGTATGTCGTTCATTTGAATTAAAAACCATCTGTGTTGGAGGAATTTGTTGTAGAGAGATATAAGAATATATATTTTTTTAAAAAATAATATCAATAGTGTGTTACATCAAATAGACGTTTTTTAAATATTGAACAATTTTTTTAAAAAAATTAAAGATTTATTTTAAGAGAGATAAAAAAATATCTCCAGACAAAGTTATTCTTCTGAGCAAAATAGTTTGTTCCTATTGAGGGGAAAAAAATGCAATGTTTTAATTGTAAATTAGATAGTGAATCGCTAGTACCTATGTATTATCCTTAGTTTTTTCCCCTCGAGTCATTACTTTACATTTTAATAAATAAACTATGATTATACTTCAGTAATGAAAGCAATATTTTTTTATATATTTATCTATGTACTTTGTTTAAACAAAATCACTTTAAAGTTTGTGTATTTTCAAATAATTAATTAAACATGCAAACCTTGGGCGTAGTCATTCTAGTTACTTAATTTGGCTTGCTTTTTAATTTTTATGGAACTTTATATACATTTTTCACAAGATGACTTTCCTTAATTATGATGAGAGGATAATTAAATTTAATTTTAAAAGGACTCGTAGTTAAAAGTCGTCGGCAAACATGCACAAAAAGGATAATTAACAATATTTGTGTTTGTACTACATTAGAAATGATAAATCTTCAGTAAATTGCTCACATAAAGCCATCTGTATAAATAAATAAACACAGCTATGTGCATTTTTTCCATTTTCAGTTTTATTTTTCAATGACTGTAATTTATCTTTCTTCGTAGGAAAATATTTTTCAAATATTTTGATTACTGTAATGCAAAATCGTTTGCATGATTTTTTTTTATTTCAGTCCATCCATTAAATATTGTTTTTCTTTTCTTTTACTCTTAAGATCTTTCTTTATTTGTATATATTTAAATTTTTAAAAGAGTATTTTTATGAATCGGCTGATTAATTATTCGGATACCGTGTAGTTACAATAAAATAATAAAATTGAGCGTTAAAAACAATTTTTTTATTATCAATTAGAATGAAGGCTAGGAATTTAATGTACGTACAGATAAAATGAGCGTTAAGTATTTGTTTTACGATATTGCTGCTACCATTAAATTGAGTGAACAATCAAAAATGTTTAGATTAATGTTTGCCTTTGTTGCTCAATATCCCAAAGTAAATAAATAAAAATGTTTAGATATTTTAAAACAGTATTTTATTGCAAAATTTTTAAAAAAATAAAATGATGGATTATAATAATTTAAAATGAACTTCTTTTAAATTGAAATTTTATTTATCACTTCTCAATAATAAAAGAGCTAGATCAAAGAATAAAAATGTATAAATTTATTTGCTTTAATAATTATTTATAATAGATGTTTTTATGTGTACTTTATTGGGGATTTGAAGCTTCTGGATAATCATTTAGTAATAGTTTTACATGTGCAAAACTAAAGTAATAAGTTTTTGAAAACACTCTCAAAAATCTATATTCTCTCCTTTCGTAATTTTCCTATTTCGGAAATTAGTATGAAATTAACAAATCCCAACATTTATAAATCGGTAGATATCTGTGATTATTAATTGTCACATGAGAATGGGATAGTACAATTTGGGGATTTACTACCAAATTAATATGAGGAAATACGCCAAAATCATTGTTTAGTAGTGACAGACAAATTACGGCTTGATACGGCTCGCCTAGAGTTTCTACACCCAGGTTGCTGCAGATTTTGGAATGATAATACAGGAATTTTCAGCTTTGATGTCTTAAAAACATTCATTTCAGAATGCGTTCGATCTCCCAACTTTTTCAGAATGCCTCCCTCTTCCGATATGCGGAAATTTCTAAAGAAATATGAATATTCCCTTGCATGTGCATAATATAGTTTTGAGAATTAATATAGAAATTGCTTGAAGAATTTTCATATTCATAAAAATTAAACTCATTTAACAATTGTGCATAAATTATTAAAATATACTTGTTTTACATTGAAACCTTAAAAGTTGTAAAAAAGAACATGAAATACAGTTTTTATATTGGCTTAATAAATAAAAAGATCAGCACTGCGACATTTTTTTTCTTCCAACCAAACTATTGGAACTCTCTTTTTGAACTTTAAATCAATCTTTATCTTTTTTAAAACTAACGCTCTCTGTTGCAGTTGATTGTCACGTGAGTGTAAATTAGATGCTACGATTCTATTGCTAATACATTATTAAACAATTTTTCATCTTTGATACACTGAAATTGAATATTCGTTCTACGACACATTGAGGTTAAGAAAAATACTTCAAATAGTGGTCTTTTTCCCCCTTTGTAATACATTTCAATTCTCACGATAAATGTCCGAATTTTAGGTGCTCCTTGTTTTTAAATAAACTCTGCTATTAAAATTGCATGTGTCAATCCTTGGATAAAGCTTTTCGGCAGATTTCGTGTGCAATCTGAACTTTTTCTGATTGACAGTTTGGTAAAAGTAGTTTCGAACGAACTTTTGTACGACCTGAATTCAGTTCGCGTAGTTGTCGAACGCCTACTCTTTGAAAATGCCTTCAACAATCCTCTTTCCGCCTTAAATAGCATGTTCGTGTTCTATTTGAAATCATTACACCAACGCACACTCCATTAATGTAACCTTTATTTGAGAAAGTGTGGTCATAGTTTCTAAGATTATTCCTTTCCACTCCTTTGAAAAAATTAACCTATGTTTGTGATTACTTGAAATATAATGTGTAATGTTACACACAAAAAGTAATCAGGATGTGAATGTAATTATTTGTCACAAAAAAAATTGTATTAATTAGAAGGCGAAGAAACTGCTTCAAACATCTGAGTATACTTTTAAGGTAATTAAGACGTTACAAAATACCTTTAATTATGCTTTTGCATTTTAAAGGTATTTTACTGCATTTTTCTTACATTGCGCCTTTGTGGTGTGAACTGCGTGTAGTTATCCTGTTCAGAGTTTTTGCAGAATTTCGGCAAAATCAGAAAAGTTGCTTCAGTTTTGCACAGTAAATAAAAGCTCTACAGTTCTAATTTTATTGCATCCCATAAAAGCTGTGATTAATGTAGAATATACTCACTAATTTTTATTTTATTTCCGAACAGATCTCTCCCCCCCCCCCCAAATATTTCAGTTACCTCATTTAAATACCCTCCCTCTGGTATTAAAAAGAAAACATACTTAACACCAATTCTTTTCAGTAATGCATCTTAAAATGCTACAATAAACTCGAAATCAGACGATATGATCCATAACCACATTATTTCCTTTCAAAATGGCAGCAAACATTTCCACCCCTCCCACTTAATGCACGAATCCCAATTGTCTCTTTTCATCATCGAATTACCAATTCTTATTTTATTTTTACAAATAAAAGCGAGAGTGCGTGCGTTCTATTTTTGAAAACTTAATGTACCTATAATAAGCTTCATTGCTCCCTACGGTAGCCAAACAGATTCGATTTTCGAGACTCCTAAACCGTCCGACACGCAATTGTTTAAAACTTTCTAGCTTCTTTTTCTTCCTTGTGCTGTTTGATTTAATAGCGTTAAATCCACACGCATGGAAATGGTTCAGCAGCTTTTACGAGGACCGCTGAAGATTTGGTAACTTTTTATCCCTCCCTTGGCTTTTTCTGTGCGGTTAATTTTCTTGGTTAATCATTGATTGCTTGAAGGCATGAAAACCTTGGGTGACTATTAACTTTTGTGCAAGATAAGCTCTAGGGGAGTCTTAAGAAATCATTGTGTTTTTGAGACTTGTTTTGAAGTGTTACGAAATTCATAAAGAATGGCAAAAAAAAAACATGATAGGTGCTGCTTTTAAACAGGGTGTTTCGTACTAAACCTTAATTGTATTAATTTGGCCAAGAGGTGGTGATAATTTTTTTGAAGCTTTTGTTTAATTTACTTTTTATTGATCATTAATGTAATCAATACAAAAAGATTATTTGTGATTAAACGGGTGACTATTCTTTACATTCCTAACTTTTAAATTCTTTCAGTTAAAAGAATTTTATTTGTTCTATATTAATGTTTTACTTTTTGTTCTTTTAAAAGAAAGGCCGAATTAGAAAGGTTTTTTTTCTGAAGAGTGATTCAAACACTTATTACAAGTTTTTTTTTAATTTTATTACATTAGCCTATATTTCAGTATTAGACAAATAACTAATTTTTGTTTCACAAATAAAAATTACCAAACTGATTTTTTCTTAATTTGGATTAGTCTTCTATAACTAAATGGAATTAAAATCTCAACAAAGTTAAAATTATATTTATGAATAACATATGTACAATTCTGTCTGTTAAGTTCAAAATCGTAAAACTTAATAGTATAAAACAATGAAGTTTTTAACTATTTTCGAAAATATTATTTTTACGAGAATTTATATCATACGCCTAGATTAATTATAAAAAAAATATTGTAAAAATTTTAATAATTTTTTTTTGTAAAATTTAATGTTGAAAGTGAAATTATTTAACATTAAGCAATGTTCCCTTTCAATAATGGTTACTTCATGAAATAATAAATCGTTGAATTAAAATCATTTTTATCTGTATATTTTTTTAAAATTATTATTTTCCTGATTTTACTGGAACATTTTTTAACAAAAGTAAAAAAGTACAATACTTCCCATTTCGAACTTATTTTGTCAAACGAAAAAAAAATTACGAATGGCTACGAAAAATTGAAAACAAGAATATATTAATCCAAGAGGTGACGAAAAACTGGGAAACGGTAATCAGAAAAAGGTGACGAAAAAGACTTAATACATCACCATTTAGAATAACACCATTTTATATTTAAAAAAAAAATGAATTATTCTTAGATTTTGCCTTAGAAGCAATTTGAGGCATAAATCTTTCAAATAGCTATCATTGACAGGACCTTAAACCTGAATTAAAGACATATTTTATAACTCCATCAGAAAGATTACATTATTGGCCTTTGGATTAACCGCTTCGTAGAACAGTCATTTTCTTTGACTTATTCTGATGCGATTTCTGCTTTTTTGACCGATATTTTCATTTTCACACGTTACCTTACGGTTGTTTAGGATGTCAGTAGTTGTTAAATCACAGCTCTTTTGTTCTATCAATATATCACAACAAGAAGTAATCTGATTAACAACAGAAAAGGCAGTGATTGACGGTAAAGTTCTAAAATGTCGCACTTTTCGAAACGCGAACTTGTAAACTGGAATTTAATCTTCTTAGACATGTCGTGACACGAGAAATCTCTTTTAGTTTGAGGGATTTATTCAAATCAGTTGTTGATGCATGTTTTCCTCATCGTTTGGGATGGATACATATATAAGTATGCTGCTATCACAATTTATTGCATTCTTTCTGCTGTCTTGCTTGAAGCCATTGTTGGAAACTCTACTATATTATAATTTCATTTTTCCCCACTGTGGCAAGATGCGAAATCAGGAAATTTCGTTATAAGTTAAAATATTTAAATCATAATCACATTGGAAATTAGAATTACAAAAAGTATTAGATATGTTAAGCTAATTATTGAATTTTAATGGCAATGCTAAAACATCAAAAATTGCCTTTTATTTGTTTCTAATAAGGGTTTGGATATTTTATGTTTTTGTTATTAATTATTCATATATATGTTATTGATTATGCATATGAAAATTAAGTTAAATATTTGTATAAATTTTTTTAAGCTTTTATATTATATTTTTTCTTTCACATTATAAAGTAATGTATTCATAAAATTGAAATTTTTTTAAAAATGCTGCTATTTTAAGATAGGTTTATACAAAAATCCATACAAACACACACACAAAAAAAACACTAATTCATAAATATAAAATTTTTAAATTAGAAATTAAAAATATATATGTTTGGGTGTATAGATTTGCTCTCCACATATTGAAATGAATATGAGCTTAGCTGGGAAAAGAAATGTTATAAATTTGAATAGTTTTTTAAAAGCGTTTTGTACTGTTTTTAATACATAACCTGATTAATCTGAACAAACTGGAACTCAAAAAATTGTCCAATTAAAAAAACTAACTAAATACCAAAGTGAATAGCTAAACACAGTGTAGTATAACGAACATGTATTTTGAAATAATGCAATGCATGATGAAAAAAAATTGTGCAATAGATAATTCATATCAATACGTAACTTGCACGATGTACTAAATAAAAAATAAAAAAAGAAATACTACATGGAACATGATGGTCCAGACTCGTCTGCACTGAACACTGTCCTTGGTTTGAAGAAACGACTGATATTTTTGCTGTCGTTTTTTCATTTAGCATTAGCTTTTTAAGCAATCAATTGACTCCAATGTCTCAAATGTTCATAAAATCTTGATATGGTTTCATAGCTGTTATATGCAATGTAATCAATTGGTCAACATAATTCAATTGGTCATTTAATTTCAACTTCCAGTCTTTGTATTCCTAATTGAACATTTATTAATTATGAATTTTTCTTAAATATCTGTCCGTATTAAGTGACATTTATTTTAATAAAGCCTAGGTTAATGAGAGTTTACAGTAATATATCCACTTTATTAATCAATATATATATAATAATCAAAAAAAATTTATTCTAAAATTAGTAACATTTTAAAACATTTTCGGCAGAATCACCATAAAATATATGTGAGCTCATTTTCCGCTTTCGTTCTAATAATCCTTGAAATCGTGCTTATGAATTTGCTTCTATCAGCAAATCCCGTAACTTTCTGAACTTTCCAAACCAACTAAACCGCTTTCTTGGCACATAACGCCATGCCTTTCAAATTTCTCGCGGTACGTTCCCTTCCTTTTGACGCTTCATTGACCAATTAAATTACTTCGTTCGATGTCACATTCCCTTACCTTTATCTATTTTAATATCCTAGTAAACAAAATATTTTCTGTTAGAATTTTCTTTTGATGGATTTTTTTTGCTCCGTTATTCGTTCAAGTTCTATATTCGTCACGTTATTTTAAAATTTTGTACATTCTTTCTTTTTATACTTGCCTATTATGATTTACATTACTCTGAATTTTCTCAAATAATTCTCTGTACTAGAGATTATTCTAAACTGATTCTTAATCTTCAATTAATTTAGTTTTGTCATCTATTTACCGTTATCTAAAATTAATAATGCATCATACACACTGGACTTTGGTCAATTAAATTCATGTGATTATATTCATTTTAAAGTAATTAACCTGTTCAGGACCATGATTACTTCAGGTTCCATGGTATCATATGTGAGATTGCATTTTCTCCGTTCTAAAGATCCTTTGATCACACGGGCGAGATCTGAACTTGGAACGCGCGCGCGTTTGGAATTTGGAATGATTATAAACTGTATAAAAAGAATCTCGGTGTATTTTTTTACAGTAATGATTTTATATGAATTTTTAAATGAAGTTAGGCTTAACAGGAAAAATCGCCCGGTTCTGAACGGGTTAATAATACATGGTTTCATTCATGATTTTTAAAAGTTGGTTCAAATATTTTCGAAAAAATAATTTTTGTTTAACAAATTAATGAAATTTCTATTTAATCCTAAAGAATTTTATTTGGAAATTTAAATTTTCTTGTGTAACTTAATCGGTTAGAGAATCTGTTACAAGAAAATTAGAGGATCAAAGAAGTTCACAAAATATATGAGAATCAGATGCTAGAATGTGTTATTAAATTTAAGTAGCTGTATAAGCATATTGACCTTAAATCTATTCTTTTACTCAACACAAAGGTTTGGTTAATTAGTTTATCTAATTATCTATTGTATTTTAATGGGAAATTTTTTAAATAAGCTGTAGTTTGAGGAGGAAAATTATTTTTAATACTCCCATTGTTTCAGTTTAATTTAGTACATTTTTCATTAATAACAATCCTCGATTTATCTTAATAAAACTGATAACAATTACTTGTCATTTTTTTTCGTTATTTTTAATTTCTCTATTATCACCCATACATTTTTATCTGTAGTGTCATCTTATCATTTTTACTGTTAAAAGATAAGATTAGTGGAGTTAAGCGATGTTTTTGTTCTATAAAACTCTTTGCTTATCTGTAAGGTTTCATTAAAGTTGGTTTTGGTTTCTCTTTTATTTTATTCATCAGGCGTCTAAAAAACTTATCTTTGTTTTAACAATTAGTAACTCTTTTAAATGTAGTAAGTCTTAAAAATGGACCTATTTATTTTTTACAAAACTATAACATGTATCCTAAGCATGCTTTATTTAAATTGTGCCTTTTCCAGAAATTAAATTATTTGTATCTTGTAGGAAGAGGAATTTTTGCCAAACGTGTATCGTTTTTAATATCCATTCTCTCTAAATGCGATTTTTACTTTGTCCGTTTTTAATCTGTTTAATTATTTTTAACATTGTTTTGAATACACATAAAATTCTATACACTCTGAGTCAATTAAATAGAGAAAAAAAAACACCTTCAAACAGAGATTTCTATTAATATAGCATTAAATATTAATTAATATTATTATTGAAATATTTTATGTTTTGAGTTATGTTGAAGATTTATCTAAAAGTATTTGATTTTCTGATCTAAAGTGTTTGTATGTCTGTCTTTTAACTTTTAGTTATATATTTCCGAATATATTGAATTAAGTTTGCATTTCACCTAAATACAAATCAAAAGCATTACTTTTATCTTCATTAACATTCTTTTAACTATTTCATCGAAATTAGAATTCAAAACTAATTAAAAAACATTTGATATCAAAATAAAGTTGTATATTGCCACAAGATCAATCGAAACATTCATTTTTGTCTTTAAATTAAGCATCTCTAAATTAAGCTCATATTTTTAAATTTAGAATTTTTATTTTCTTTAAAAATATTTCCCATTGTAAATCGCGCTGTATTTTTTGACCAATTCATCTTGCTCATGTGCATAGTAAGCAATGTACAGGGAGAATACCCCCTCCCCTGAAAATTATTCACGTAATAAAATTAAATGTCATTACCTTTACACCGAACTTCATCTTTGTTGATATTTCGAATTCCAGAACTCCCTAACAATAATGAACTCATCACAGAAATGCGAATATCTTAAATAATACGTAACATTTTCCTGTAAGATAATACGTGCCTGATCAAAATCCTATTACGCTGTTATTAAGACCTCCCTGAATTTTTTTTCCTGCATGACCTATGCCATAACGAACACAACCTCTATTCTTCTGTACTAAACCTTAATCACCTTTTCCTATTTATGGAACGGTACTCTTTCAGCAATGTCTAATTTTCATTTTTAATTACCACACGATTCTCTGAAAGCCTCCTTATCATGTCGTTTGCAAATACCCCTCTTCTCTTACGTGCTATGAATATTTGCTACACCCTCTGTTGAGAGTCCATACACCTTGCTGTTTTGTTAATTTCGTTGCTGTGGAACGTTTGAATAATTATTGAATCTTCACGGTATGCTATATGTGGGGAAAAGCGTTCGATATATTAAACCTTTTGCTGAACACCTGTCTTCGTTCACGCGTGGATTTGGAAAAAGTGGCAGATGGTGCGAGTTGTTTTAATTGCACAGGATGTGGTATTAGTACAGAAGAAAAAATTATAAAAAGAGAATATAAATATATATAATAAAATTCAGCCTATAACACCTCTAACAAAAAAAAACGTTCTTTGTGGATAAAAAGTTGGTATGTTTCATGATCTTGAAATAGCCGATTTTTAAATTTTGTCCTTATAAATATTGATTTCATTAATTTCTTTTTCTTCAAAAAATTATGACTTTTGATTAAAAAAATGCTAGGAAAAGTTTTACTCAGATTTATACAAACTTAATATAAATTAAATAATTAAAGATTTGCTGTGTTGTTGTTGTACATCCCTGTAGGTCAGCGAGGTTAAATCAAGTTCATGATTTATATACCTGAAGGAAATTTAAAACCAACAATGAATTGACTGTAAGATCCTATCTAGTGAGCTCCCCCCCCTCCCCCCCAGGAACTCTAGTGTAAGTTCTGAGGAAGCAAGCCCAGTGGTACACTTGATGCAGACTGCATTGGTCTTGGCACCATCAGTATATGTCAAATATCTAAAATGTCCTCTGAGAAATCAAGTAAGTGTGGTTTGGTCCTGCCTGTTGCAGAAAGTGTCAGAGAACCACCAGGACGATTGCTCTGATGTGTTATGACTGTTGCTCTGATGCCAGTAGTGTTATGACTGTTGCTCTGATGCCAGTAGTGTTATGACTGTTGCTCTGATGCCAGTAGTGTTATGACTGTTGCTCTGATGCCAGTAGTGTTGTGACTGTTGCTCTGATGCCAGTAGTGTTGGGACTGTTGCTCTGATGCCAGTAGTGTTGGGACGATTGCTCTGGTGCCAGTAGTGTTGGGACGATTGCTCTGGTGCCAGTAGTGTTCGATGATCGCTCTGGTGCAGTAGTGTTGGGACGATTGCTCTGGTGCCAGTAGTGTTGTAGTGGAACGGACCAAATAGTTTTATTTTTGCATTTTGCCCTGGAAAAGAGCTCCCAATAAGTAAGAGATGCATATGATATTGGAGGATCACAAACACCAACTTTGGCCAAAGTATCTAAAATATTGAGTTTTGAGCTTATTCGCGTTCATATTGCTCTAAAAGTCTTATTTAAGCGTTATATAATGCTTACATCACATAGATTTATTTAATTCATTTATGTTCGTACTGATTAAGGTTTCATAATAAAATTACTTAGACTTTATTAAATGAAATTAAAACAATTCGATCTAAAGAGAAATTCATTGTAAAAAAAGCTATCAAGAAGTTGATGCCAAAAACAGAATTATGTGATTTCTTTTCCTTATATTGAATTATTACATCTTGAAAAGGATCTAATATTTAAAAATATTTTCCTAGTATTGGCGTAAAACTTCTAATAAAGAACAAAAAGATCAATGCTGCTTTTTTAGCAGACAATGTAAATTTATTTGGATTAAAATTTGACAAACATTACCAAATTTTTACTATTTGATTATTCTTAAAGCGCAGTTAATAAGGCATCAAGTAAGCAAAAAATTTTTGATGAGTTAAAGTTTCAATTATCAGTGTGTAAATAGTGAGAATTGTCAAATTGTTTTAATTGAATCTTTTAAATGTAATAATTCTAATGAGCTTAGTTTTGAACCGTTGATTTTTAAAAATATTCAATTCTTTGAACAAATTTATTTATTTGTGTTAATCATTCAGAAATGAAAGAAAAAATACTTTTATCTGTTTCTTTCAGGATACTAATCTTATAAGAATCTTATTTCTTTAACTGCATTCTCCCAAATGAAACACTTTTGCAGAAAATCTCAAACTTCTACATCTGCCAAAATAGCATTATCAAACTATCTTCAAACTTAAGTCATTTACTTTATGTTTTTAACTCATACATTTATACCTGGATGTTTTTTGCATTCTAATTTATGTCTTTCCTCTTTTTTTTTTTTCTTTTGAAAAAAAAAGTGGCGTCTTGCCAGACTTTTTCTAAACTCTTCTACGCATATAATTTCCACTCTTTTTGTCTTGCTTTTTTCTTTTCTTAAGCGGTGAAGATTTTGGAAGTAATTTGTAACTAAGCAAAAATCAATTTTTTACCAGTTTCTGAAAACTGAACTCTTCCGTTAAATTGTCGGAATAAGTAAATCCCTTCAAAACCTCGCTTCGAATGTTCTAAAAGGTGAACCTAATTTCAAATTTTAAGCCTATTGTTAGCAATCAATTGTTCTTCTATAATTGCTTGGATTAAAACGTCGAACTAAGGAATGTTTGACGGGTTTTCATTTCCTTGTTTTCTTTTTATTGCTAACAGGTTTTTTTTTTTTTTTAACTTAATTGAAAAATCTAGCTCTCTGATAAAAAAAATTTTTAAAAGAAATTTAGAGATTTTTTTTTTTAATTGGAAATTTGGTAATATAGGCATTTTATTTATACTAAAACTGATTGTCTTTTTTGTCTCAAATTTAGCTTTAAGTATATTAATATTTAATTTTGGAAAACGTTCTAAATTTTTTTTTCAGAAAGAGTAATTTGGTATTA
This sequence comes from Trichonephila clavata, assembly GCA_019973975.1. Classification (NCBI taxonomy): domain Eukaryota; kingdom Metazoa; phylum Arthropoda; class Arachnida; order Araneae; family Nephilidae; genus Trichonephila; species Trichonephila clavata. The sequence continues at coordinate 123,158 of BMAO01018312.1, read as the reverse complement.
AAAGAAAATATCAATGATGTTTTAAAACGTTTTTTTTTAGTTTTGAATACAGTCTATTTTTTTATTTTAATTAGCATGAATTTTGAAATAACCATGTGCCCTCCTAAATGAAAATCAAAAATATTCTAATTAAATTTCTTTAAATAATTAAGGTTAAAATCTCAAATATTTAATAAAAATTTGTATTGGCTAAGAAAACTAAAACATTAACATTTTTTTTATAACTCTGCTTGTTAAATTTCTTCCAACTAATGCACGCCATCTGCTTCAAATGCTTGTCAAAGTATATGTTTTCTGCAGGGTGTTGGATTCTAGTTTGTAACCCTTTGAGTTGGCGGTAAAAACTTTCGTCAAATGGCGGTGAAGAGAAAATCGCCTTTTTCAAAATGGCCAATTTGCACAAAATCCTAAGCATGCAGCTTGCGTGTAAGAGTTGCTAACTTGGCGCTAACACCCTAAATAAAATGGCGTCAAATCAGGGGGTTCAACTAGGTTCCTACCTATTGAAATAGAATAAGCATATTCATTCTTCTTTTCATTAATATTTCCTAACCCTTTTAAATTTAATTTTACTGAACTCACATTTCCAGTTCGAGTTACTCCATTAAACTCATTTAGAATCTATTTGATAAGGTACGACAAAAACAGCTGCTCGTGATGATATCTAACATTAGTGAAGAGTTGAGATATAACGAGCTTTGCTAATGGTAATTGAATAATCTTCTGAAATTAAATGATTAATCCTTTTCTTTTAAACTTCTTTTTATGCAAATTTTTACCATTAAGTAGAATTGATTTCTAGCAAGTGAAGAAAAGACTTAATCTTATTAATTATGAATCTTTATTTAAAATTAATTTATTCTATAGGCTGAAATATTTTTACGAATTAAGATTTTACGATTTAAGTCGTAAAAAAGGCCGATTTGTACACAAAAAGAATTTAAACGATTTTCTATTGTTTAAATTCTTTTTTAATTAGTTTTTGAAAAATTAAATTTAAAAGCATTTTGAAATTTTTTTCATGAAAATTAGAAATATTTGGACTAATAAAATAATTTCCGGAAAAAAAACTATGCGTTTATGGGAAATATGCCTGATTATTTGGATTTTTAACGAATTTAATTCTCCGGTTGGTTTTGTATCTTGAACTAATAAATTATGTAGTCAGTGATGGAAAAATAGTTTTTGATTATTTTTTACGTAGTTTGCTAAATTTACCATTGTTTAACATGGCATATTTGCTGTATGATAAAGAATTTACTCAATTTATGCACTCATGTTATTCAGCATTGATTTACTTTCTCTCTTGAAAATTCTTTATGAAGTCAGGATTTATTCTTTTGGATCGGAGGTATATTCTATTTAAGTCTGTATAAGTTATACTTAAGTATATTTAGCTGTGAATAACAAATAGACTAAGCTAGAAAAATCGTTAAACTTGGGCCTGTGAATTTTCAATTTATTATGACTAATAAAATTAATTTCTGTAAATTCAAAGATGCTCTGATTAAATAATTGCCTGAACTGAAAATATATCTTTTGAATCTTGTATATATTTATGTTTAGAGTTGCTGTAAAGTTTGACTTCATACATTTAGAATAAAGTGTTGTTCTCACTATGTTTAAGAGGAAAGATCTCGTGGCCTTATTTTGTTTCTGTAACTGCAAAATATCCAAAACCCCTAAAAGGAAAAAAACCATTGGCAGGTGGCGCTGGAAAGTTTGACCTTGTGGGTTCGGGTACAGATGACGCTTATGTTTAAAATTGATTGACACTTTTGTTTGCCCATCTGTTTGTAACGCTATGCATATGTTTGTTCTATAGTTTTCTTTGGTGGATAAAATACAAAAAATATTCCATTTGCTTTTAAATATTATATTTGAGCTCCATTCTAGAGAATTAGGATTTTAAATTTCGTGTTCGATGAGCATAGATGCTGAATATTTAATGATTTATTAACTGTTATCTTTTTTTAAAAAATTCTTTTCTAAAATGTATTTTGTCTTTGTTCTTACCGAATAAAAAAAATTTGGCAGCGTTCTAACCAAATAGGATATTTAGACACCCAAATTACTATCCAAAATTAGTTTCTATAATTCAGATTTTTAAGAATTCCTTTTTCGTAAATCGAATGACACTGGTGGGTTTCTGTAAGGTAGAAATATTTCTTGCGTAAAGTGGGAAATTAAGTAGTTTTTGGAATTCCTTTCTGTTAACTGACATGCAAATGTCATTTTAATTACCAAACCAAATTTGTGCATGGATCTAGCATTTGTATAACTAATAACCTTGATAAAGAAACAACTACAGCAAAAAAAAACTAGCTTTGTTAAGAGGATATGTATTCTCCTTAAATTTCCAAAACAGTGGGCGAGCTATACGAAATACAAATACACAATAAGGAAAATTTGGAGGTCCTGTAGGGATGCACCCTGAACCTTATTACATATCTATACTTTGTGCCCTTAAAGGTCAAGGGAAGATATCTCATGTACCCACGCGACGATGAAACTCGGTGTCATAAAAATGTAATTTATAAAGTTTCAAATTATCGCGTGCAACAAAGTCAGTAGAATATATTTGTGTAGGCGTGTTTATAGAAATATAAAGAAGAATTGTAAGAGTACCATAATACATTATAAGGAAGGATGGAAAAATAAATAGAAGTTAATATGGTACTTCAGAAACGTAAGTTCCGAGCACGTAAGGAAAGATTGGAGATATGAGAGATTTTATGAGATGTTTTTTCGAGATAAAATATTCAGAAGGCGATGTGATGAATTTTGAGTTGCGTGCATTAAATTATTCTTTATAAATAAATGTCTGAAAGGGGCGTGTTTTAAAATAAAAATGTATTTAGTATACTGGAATCAATATTTTGTTAACATTGGAAGAAGAATGCATTTCTTAAGTATAATATTTAAGATCTTAATATTATATAATCGTTATTGTTGTATGTTATGCTAATTAAATCAATGTGGGAAAATTTTAATCTTAATAGAATTAAAAGACTATACATGAAATCGAGATATAAGTTTAATCTAAGGAATTTAAGAGGATTTGTAAACAAAAGATTTCGAATACAAATGTCAACATTTTAAGTGATTTATTCGAATATTGCGTATAAAATACTGTTCAAATACAACACACCGAAACACACTCACATTTATTGCAGTTGAATCACATGAAAAGAATAGAGCAGCATTCAAGATATCAAAATCTACGAACACAAGAATTGAATTTCAATCTATTTGTCTTCATTCTGAGATTCGAATATTATATCTAGCGAAAACAGAATAAAAACATTGCCAGATACTTGAATGTATAGCCGATGCTGGTAAAAAAAAACTGTTACCAAATATCTGAAAGAAGCTCAGTTTAAGTAAAGAGATAAAGTAAATGTAAATAAAATAAATGAAAATAGAATCACGTGACAATGAAACATATATGCAATAAATAAAAATACTGAAATATATTGAGTTAACGTAAGCTCACACATAATCAAACTTGGAAACACATTGAATTAACTTCAGTTCATAAACAAAATTGATGTCTTTTAAGACATTGAAAGAATTGAATGTGTGAATTTTATTCCATATTTTAAATTTAAATTCCTTTTTCTAAATTCTTAACTAATTACGTCTTTCTAATAGAATAAATTCACTCGTGTGGTAAAGTAAAAAAAATGTTTTTTTTTTTAAGAATGCGTGGAACATTTCAAATTAAAAAAATGGAAATGTTTACGATCACTTCTTAAACGAACTGTCGTATTTTATTTTGGAATGAGGTTGCTCACTTATGTATTTTAAAATTCGCAAAGATCATTCTAAAGCTGCCTTCGGTCAATGTTAAAAAATAGAACTCGAATTCGGAATATTTTTTCAGATATAAAAGAACTGCAACATTTTAATATTATATTTAGCTTCGCTATCCCTGTAAATCCGGGGTGGCCTATACTTCAATCGCGATCGACCGGTGGACCGCTAAGACAATTTCGGGTGAGTGACTGAAGATTTTATCAGTTAGTTATTATATACGGAAAATTCAAGATTGACTGACTACGCAGACTAAGTCTTCTACTGACTATAACAACGCAAACTAACTTTAGATGAAAATGTTTTTTTTTAATGTATTTTTTTAATTGTTTCATAATAAATGTATCATTTGATATAATTATATTTCTGGCTATTATTATTAAGTTTATATCTTGCGTTTTGTTTTTTAAACGTGGTTTTAAAAATGTTGTTTTTTATTTTAGTTATGTAGGTATATACATATAAGTACAGATTCCGTATTTATTATTAAGTTATAATAACCTTTTCCTTACCTCACCACACCTACAACATTGGGCAGTGGGGCACAAAAGAATATTCCATGGGGGGGGGGGGTGATGGTTTCGAAGGTCTACCATTCTAGTATCATGTACCCCAATGCGCAGTCAAACAAAAATTTTGATTTTGTCTATTGTTGGAACAAAAAACAGCAAAAAATAAATTACTGATTAAACAATTAACATTAATTAATAAAAAAATTACTTATAACAAATGTTTAATTACATTTTACGTTTTATTTACATGGGATTATAATGAATCGGGGAAAAAATCAAGAGCTATGAGGCAGGGTCCGGACCCGTGGACCCCGTCCCTGTGTGCGCCACTAACACTGGGTGGACCGCAACACCTTGAAAAAATTAGAAGTAGCTCGTGTCCTGGAAAAGTTTGCCCACCCCTGCTATAGATAATCACTTATTTTATCATAGCACTCATTTTAATGGTAGTTGACATATTTTTTTAGGTAAAAAATGTTTTTTTCCTCCTATACCGTGATGCTAAGTGAGCTGTCCTTTTACAAGTTAAAAGGAAAAATGAATTATTTATGGAATAATTTGAAAGTTTAAAAGCACCATATTATACACAAATGTAGGAGTTACAGTATTTCAAAATTTCATGAAAAGTGAAACATTTTCCTGCCTGAAAATGTGCTCCGCGTTTAGTTCAAGTTTTCGTACATTTGCCGAATTCAACCATAAACATTTTTTGGAACTGTTCATTCTTGACTAGTCAAATAAACTCTGTTTTTCTCCAAAATTAGAACAGGTTTAAAATATTCCCTGCAAGTAGCAGGAACTAATTAAGAACTATAAAGATCTACATAAAATTAACTCTTCACCCATTGCTGAAAAAATATATTGATTCTCAAGACTCATGGAGGAAAAGGTGGCTTCACCGTAATTGACCTTGATCACACCTTGGATATCTTTAACCCTTCAAACAGTCAATTTGTATGGACACTGTGATAGTGACCTGTGATCTATTGAAAATAATCTCACGGCATCAAGGAAGATACTTCTCAGATTTTCAGTTTAAAATATTTAGAATAACGTCCTTTTTTTCTTCTATCGACCTAGTTAAAACATAAAAATTTTATGATCTTTAGTTTTAAAATAATATATATTTAACTTAGGAAGCTTTTAGAATTCTCGTTATAAAAATTTGTTATTGACATAGATTTTGTATACATTATTTACATTAGTTTCTGAGGAAACATATTCTGGTTTATTTGAGGAAAAAAGTACTTAAAGCCAGTGGGAAACTTTATATAAATTGCTTAGTTCTAATTTGTGCATCCAGGTGAAATCAAAATAAGTTCCGGCTCATTTTAAATTATTTTTTCCTTTCAAATTTATTAACATCGATAGGTTGTTTTAAATTTCCTAAGACTTCGATCCTGAAGAAATGAGGAATCTTAGTAACTTTTTAAATTGCTTTAAAATGTGTTACAGGTAAGCCTCCTTTAACGCGGTACTTGTGCAACGCGATTTCGCTGCAACGCGTTTCAGATATTGAGTATTTTTTTCCATAAAGCGGTTTAAATTTTCCTACAACGCGTTTGTTGTTACATATTCTTTACGCTTCAAATAAAATAATTACATAAAGTGGCATTACTGTAGATTTTTTTTCAACCCTGGCAACCCTTGACTGCTCGAATTATCGAACAAAAATCAATCAGGTAAACTACGCATTTCACAATTCACTTTTTTCTGTTAATATCTGCACGTCACTTGTGATTTGCTTTACGTGGTGTTCATATCTCCTACAACGCGATTTCTTAAAACGCGGCTTTTTTGAGGAACGTATCTACCGCGTTGTTGGAGGCTTACCTGTATTGTATTTATTAGTGAAGTTTTTTAACATAATACCCATAGAGCGTCGCGCACGCGCGTTATAACACTGTTACTTGTTATATGTTTATGTTAGTGTTAATCGGTTGTATAAAATAACATACCTCTGTTAACATCTGTCGAATATCCGCTTGCCCAGCCATAATTAGTTTGTACAATAATAAATTATAGTTTTAAAAAACCAAAGAGCACGCTTTTACACTGATTCGAACTAAAAAATTAACTTTAAATTAAAAACACTCGCTTTAGGGTTACACCTTATTCTTTTAATCGCTAAATCTGGAATTAGTCGCCAAACCTGAAAATGGTATATGGAATTAGTCGCCAAATTTGAAAATTGTACATGCAATAAGTTGCCAAGTCTAGAAGTGGCATATGGATTGTCACCAAATTTGATTATTGTTATTCCTGACGATCCTGATAAGGACAATGGAACAAAATTATGAAATTATTGTATTGTCATCGGTCCTTGACAAGTGTGCAAAATTTCGAATTAATCCGATCTTTTAAAATGGGTAAAAATCGAGTTCTAAGATTCCGTTACATACAAGTGAAACTTATAAAAGTGTCTTAATAATAAAAACTGTAAAGAAAAAGTACTTAAGCAGATTGTGTCGGCTTTCATTCAAATGAAGAATTTTGTTCGTTATTAAAGGCTTTAGTTTGGTTTTTTTTAATTAAAAAAAAAGTCTGTTATTTTAGCGACTTTCTTAGGTTTCTCAAGTTGCTTACCTGATACTTGATATCATGCTACACAAAACTTATGATTACGTTGAAGATCATGAGTAAAAAAAAATGTTGTTCGTACTTGTAGCAAATTTCAAGCCCTTCTTGAATAAAATCATATGTTAATAGCTGAACTTCACCTTCGACTTCGTCATTTTATCGCGACTATCATAAATTCTACAAAACAGTCCTCATCTTAAGGGCATGAATCCCCAAATATTTTTGAAATTCGTGCTAGAATAAAAAAGTGGTGTGAAGAAAAATGCGTTAAATTCTTGTACCGTGCTATTTCAAAATCTTCTAAAAAAAAGAGCGTGTAAAAAAAAAAGAATTAGATTGTATTACTACAATTTCCTCATATGAAAAAAAAATTGAATTATATCGGTGATAAATATAAAAATATTTACGTGCTTTTTTTAAAAAAAAATTTGTTTTTCATAATAATTTTAAAAATTTTTCAAAGGTAGGGTTTTAGAATAGAAAATATTTCCCATGGAATAATATATAATCAATTGTTACGTTTATCTGCAATAATTCGTCCGATAACTAATTTATGGTGTAAAAAAATTACAAACTTAATGTAAAATTATTTAATGGTTGATTTTCCCCATGTAATAAGATGCAGTAAATTTATCAATTTATCTGAAATTATTAACCTTATTGGGTCAAATGTAACATTTACAAATTATAAACATTCTAATTATTATGCTATCATCACATGTGACTTTGGAAATATTCTCTCTAAATTAATCTTATCTTAAATATATCAAACATTGATTAATATCTGGAAACTATAATACTCAATTGATATATAATACGGCATGTCTAATTCTAATCAATCTATCAGCACGCTTTGTTAAAAAAATGCTAGATTTTATCTATAATCCTAACAATATACGTCAGTTTTTAATCAATTGGAATTACGTTCTTTGTTTGATAGTGAGCTTTTGAAGCTTAGCCTATCAGCGTCTTTGTACAAACATTGAACTTCAAACTACCTTAATCATACAAAGATGTGAACTTAATTTCATCGGATTAACTTTAGAACATTTTTTCTTGTTAATGTTCTCTTGTTTTTTAATCATTGTTCCTTTTGTTCTCAGTATTTAACTTCCTTAACCTTTTATTATTTCTTCATCTTTGATCTAATAACAGCATGACGCCGAATCCTTACCTAGTATTTTCTTTTTCAATATGGTGGAAGAGACGATAGCTAATTTTCTGCCGAATCGAACACCAAGCTTTTTTGTGGCGGGAAAATTTTATTAGGAAATAAACGAGCCTTTCGGCTAAAGATTGAACGTTAGGCGCAAAAGTTCGTTATTTTGTTTACTTGTCGTTTGAAATCGTTTTGCAGCAAAATTGTATCTGAAGTTTTTCCAAAATGCATCGTTGATTCTATTTCTACTTCCGTTTAGGCCATTTTTGTTCCCGGGAATGAGTTTCTATCATTCAGACAAAAGAACGTTTTCGTCGTGGTTTTCTCTTGACATTAGAGAACTTTTATGATTGAATTTTTGGTCTGATCGATTTTGTGCTTACGATGTTTCCGGATAATTTTTCGAATGCTTGCCATTGTATTAAATAAAACTTCGATTTTTCTATTTATAGCCCAGAGAAACAAGAAAAGAAAGAATATGGATTCGTGTGTAATAGAATATGGATTTCATATCCATATTTGAAAATAATGATATTTGAAGCATTCCTATGTTTGCATTTTGATTATATTTTTCGAAATAATTGAATTTTCGAATATTTTTTTTATACAAATTTCGATTTTATACTCTTTTTTTTCTTTTTTTTTTTAAGAAAAAGGGGGGAATTAGTATAGATGTCTAAATAATAAAATAAATTATAGGCTTTAAATTTGAAACGAAAATGATTTTTGTGATGCTATTTTAAACGTCAGAAATTTAATTATGCTTCAAAATTTTCGAATTTGTTATTTTTAATTACTATAAATCATCATTTTTTTATTAATTTATATTAAACTAAGTTGATAAATACCCTTTCTAGTTTTAATGAAAAAACATTCTATATATTTCGTATAAAAAACAAGTAAGAATTACTTTTGAGATATCTTATATTCAAGTAGTTTTAATTTAATCAGTTTAATAATTTGTCGAGAATACATGAATTTTTATTGTATAGAATTGCATATAATACATTTACCTGCGTTGTGTGTGTGTGAAGATTCATGAATAATACTGTCTAGGGAAGTGTCACATGCGTTGCATCTAAATTACATATTAATATGCTACAAAGAAATTAAATTATACAGACTGTGAACTACCCTTTCCTAGTACGTTGAATGTTTGGAGAGTTCTTCGTATTAATGAAACATTACTTTGAATCTTGAATGGATATTTTAAAGTAAATATGAATAAAAGGAATTTATAATAAATATAATTTACCTGTTTTATGTTGAATATGTATAAATTTAACATGAATAATACAAAGAATTGCATTGCTTTGTGCCATCTCGTTTGTTTTAAGAATTTTATTTATTTATTTAGCTCACACACACACAAAAACGTATTTCTAATTTCTTATTTTTATATTTTTTTTTTAAATTTTGTTATTGTTTCTTTTTAACATGTAATCTAAAAACATTTTTCATGGAAATAAAAGGTTTTTTTGAAAAGTTTTTACTTAAAAATGTACTTTTTTCTGTTAAAAGGGCAGTTTAAAAGCTTTTATTTAACAAAATTTCAGGATAAATTGTAAAAAAAAAAAAATTAATTTGTTTTTTAAAACATGTGATAATGTTTTGAAATGTATCGTTTTGAAAAATAATCTAAAGTATTTCGTTAGTAGCGATTTTTTGTAAATTTTGAAAAACACTTTATTATTAAAAAGTACGATGTGGATGGTAAAAATAATTCGTAATTTAACTGTTATGATACATTTCGAAATTATAAACGTTTCAGTATGTAAATGTGAGGCAGTTCTTTTTTATTTCGGCATTTTTAATTTTCCGAAAACTTTTTTCACTTTTGTGGTGTTTTTAAGATTGGATAAAGGAAATATTTGAATAATTAGTAATTTTCAATAAAAAGCATTGTATCCTTTCAAATAATTGTGATACAGTTTTTACGAATGGGCACTATCATTTAATTTTTCCATTTCACGCAGATTTTAGTGTATCATATCACTAATTTAATTTGATAAGTTTTCAAACAGACTTTGTCTTTTTTTAAAAAAAGAATATTGTTATCATATAAAGTTAAATATTGTATATATAAAATATAATAATAATAATAATAATAATAATAATAAAGTACCTTATTTATTGAATCTAAGCCGCACCCCAAATTCTCAACACGATTTTGCGGGAAAATAAAAATAAAATTATGTAAAATAGTTAATTGGTATCCGATATTTACGAAATTGAAAAAAATTTAAAATCAGAACTAATAAGAAGTGAATAACTAATGTAATTAATCACCAACATTAAATTTTTTTTTAATACTTGAACCCGTAATTGCTCTAACCGTCAGAATATTCATGTTCAATTTTCTCCATCCAATGCATTTTCCCGCCGACTCTAAGCCTCATCCGATTTTTCTATAGCATTAACATTGGAACAAAAAATGCGACTTCGATTCAAATAAACACGCTACATTTGCGAAAAGAATTTCCCAAAGTTTTAAATGTTTCGGTAGCCTAGTGGTCTAGGTAACGGACTCATGACAGGCGTGTGATGAGTTCGAGCCTAGATCCGCCGTGTAGACAGGAGATGCATGTTACTTATGTCAAAGCTAAACATCCTCCCATTGATGTATTGTGAAAATTAGGAGAGGGGTGCAAGCTCTCTCTCACACAAACAGATGTCGTCCTTGTCACTTGACCTTGGTTCAAAATTTTAAAAAAACCCGTGCAGTTTTATAGTGCGACGTTAATATTATTCTCACTCATTCCCGATATTTTACTCTTAAAATCAATGTCTTGTGAACTTATTCCTCTTTGATAAGTAAAACATAAAGATTGTAAACACATTAAAAAATGTTTATTTCCGTACGATTTTTTTTTTTTTTTTTTTACTCTTATGTATCTTTAGTTGGGAAGTTTATTTACAACATATGTTGCTCATTTATATTATGGCGCGAAAGCGATTAAATGGATATTTTTTTTTATTTGAGTTCATTCAATTTTTAAAAATTGTACATTTTTCCATTAAAGATAAAATCTTTGAATTGAGATCTTCAAATTATATCTTTATTAACACCCTTTTATAAGCTTCACTTGTATGTAACGGAATCTTTGAACTTCATTTTTAACCACTTTAAAAGATCAGATTAATTCGATATTTTGCACACTTCTCAATGACCGATGACAATACAAGAATTCAATAATTTTGTTCCATTGTCCTGATCAGGATTAACGATTTTCCATTTTCAAATTCCATCCCGCATCTGGCGACTAATTTCAGATCTCATTTCCAGATTTGGCGACTAAAAGATTAAGTTACAACTTAGTTCGATTAACTACAAAAGGGTTTTTTTTAAAGCTATAATATTTATTAGTTTTATATATATACATTTATTTAGCGTAGTATTATGTTCATGATTTTAAAATAATAACCGAAGTAAAATAACATATCATGGATACTTTGACCACCTTATCAGAATGTATTTTTGTTTCTTTTTCTAATGACAGCTATAAAAAAAATAGTTGTCTAAATAGGGAATTTTGATCGCTAGATATCTATGCCTTGCTTGTTTTAAATTTTAATAAAAATCCTTTATATATTCATTCCTAAAATTGAGTGAGTGAGTTTAGTAGCTTATGGCGCAAACTCCTTTCTAAAATCGAGAACGGATGGTAAAAGATCACAATTTCGAGTGTGTTTTACTCTATCTTGTTCGAAATAAAGAAAAGACAAATTATATTATATTCAATTAAGAGCGCCTAGAAGTCAAAATGTGGAATTCTCTGAAAGTAACATACTAACTCAAATACCTTTCTCTTTATCTGATAGTTGTTCTAATATATTACATTTATGACATGTATATATTATTGCTATTAATATCTTGCTTATATCAGCCAAGCCTTTTCAATTTACAAATTAGCGTCAAATAACCATAATATATGCCGTCTGCGTCTTCATGAATGACGGAATACTTTTAAGATAAAGCTCTCTTTAAACTAAAAGGCATTCTCACTTTTAAGTCATCGAAGGTACGAGATAAACCCCTTTTTTATCTCAGAAATTTACGAAACGTGGCCCTAGCTGATAGTGAAGTGAGACTGCGGACACCAGCTAATCAGTGTCACTTTTTCTTTACGGGCAAAATACCTGGATCTAATTATTGTTCTTGTGGAGTATCGAAGAAAAAAATGGAAGAAAGAAAAAAGAAAAACACAAGAGAAAGAGACCGTAAGTTTCCTCTTGTCATGGTAGAAGAGACACGAAAAAAAAATGTAAAGAGGCCACCAGTGACTTTCGCCAGAGGGCGCTTCAATCGTTCACCCATCTCTGTGGTGCCATGGGCGAAAACTGTAAAGGCGTTCACCAGCGAGTAGGTAGAGTTGAGTAGAGAAACACATGTTCCGAGCCGGTGAAGAATCGTCTGTATCGGTCTCTTGTTTACCATTGGATGTTGGTTTTCGCGCTTTGTTTATAAGTGAAAAAAAATTGGCAAAATCGAAAATTTGAATTTCGTTCGTAAATTAACCTTTCTGGATATTATACAAAGTGTGAATTTTCAAGCAAAATTGTGGAATTAAATTAATCTGTTTCTTATTTTACGTTAGTGACAAAATTCTTCACTTGTCAAATTTTGTGGAAACTAATTTGTGACTCGATTCTTCTCAGTTTGGAATAACATTCGAATTGGATTAACAAATAGTGTTCCAACAGAAAACAAAATGTGTGATGTTTTAAATAATCGGTTTTGAAACAATCGTACATCATGTTTGGATTAGATAAGGAGGCAGTTTTGTACCAAGAAGCTGTATATGTAACTTCTCCTACTTCGTGCAGAGGAGATGTTTCGAATCATCAGAGATTCGAATCCCCTTGTTCTGGGGGTGTTGCTAGAAATCGTATGGCTAGAGATTATTTACAACCTTTCTCTCCGTATGGAAGATATTATCTGAAAGTTACAGCTCAGTTGGGATCAAGGTAAGGAAATTTGCATTTTCTAGTGGCTTACGCATTATCAAATTTAATTCTCCGTAAAATTATTAACCTATTATTTTTATTACTTGCAATGTCTTTGCAGGTTTTAATTTTTTAATATTTCGTAGAATCTTTTTTCGGAAGAAGATTGTTTTGATTATAAATTAAATTTTTCAGATGCTTCTTAAACAGAGCGAAGAGTATTTCATGAGACAATAATAACCCGATTAAGTTCAAATTTCTGCTTGTTTTTTTATGCCGGAAACGCCTTAAAACTCTTGTCTGTGTACAAATGAATTTTATTTTTTCATTTCCTACTATTAGTTCACACTCTCCCTATATATATTTATTTATATATCTTGCTCAAAATGTCAATCGTTAATAAAATACTTTTTATTCATCCATTTAAGTTCAAATACATTTCTTCAAACTTGTAGTGAATGACGCTTGATATTAATACAGTTTCTTCAAATATTAATTCATTAATTAAATTTAAAAAATGAAAAAGTAACAAAGAAGAATAATAGTCCAACGCCATATATAAAAAGGAAAATCGCTCGTTGTATCCCTGTAACGCAATGGATAGCGCGTTGGACTTCTAATCCAAAGATTGTGGGCTCAGATCCTTACATGGGATGGGGCCTACTTTCTGAGAATGTGATTTATGAATGAACAAATAGTAACAAAAACAATAGTGTCCAACACCATATATAGAAAGGAAAATTGCAAGTTAAATCGATTTCTATTTTGCCATTTAATATTGTGATTGTCAGATGTATATATATATTTATATTAATTGTAAATATCTTTTAAAAATTAATTGTAGACATCTTTTTAAAAATTTGACGTCTTACGTTTATCATTAAATTAAAAAAAATTATAATATATCTATATATAAATCATTATCTTTAATTCCATCAAAAAATTTTAAAACTTTTTTCTATGAAGTAAATTTTGTTTTTAATTTTTTTTTTTTTCATATAACTCGTTTACTCTTAAAAAAATTTTCTAAAATATTCCTAAAGAAAAAGCTTTGAACCGAGTGATTATAGAGAATACTATATTTGGTTGAGTTTGTACAATACCGAAGAATTTGAAATGTTTAATTCTGCTCGTCATTGATGTTCGTAATAATTAATGATGAAATTCGATAGATATATAATTATGATAAATAATAATGTGCAACGCGTTATATAAATGCAAGAGTAAATTCATGCAATTTATAAATGCTCACTACTTTCAAAAGTTAAATTCATTTATTGAATATTTTCAGGTATTGGTTAGAGAGAATTTATTATCTATTAAATTTTAAATGTTGAAAGAATTTAGGATACCGATGAAACAATTTTATTGATACCTCATTTATGATGATTATCTCTGCTACGCAAAATTAAAATCAATCTGTACACTGTTCCTATCCATTTTTTCTGGCTTAATTTACATTGCTTACTAACCAATTATTTAACTATTAAATTAATTTAATCATTATTAAACTCGAAAAAAATTCTAAACTGAGGTTTAATATTTTTATGAGCTGATTAATCACATATAATTAAAGCATTCAAGCATTTTCTTAACCGCTAACATAAGGTTTTTTGCACGTGATATTACTTACGAGATAGAGGGAAAAAAGATGGCATTAAAGACGTATTGTTGTCTAGTCAGTCTTTCGGCGCGGTATCATTACTCTCTCCCGCTAACTGCGCTGTTAATTTATACCGATTCATCCCTGGAGGAGTGAAATAAAATATTGAGAAATATGTAATATCTCCCAATTCCTACATACTTTCCAAACAATATTGTATTCCTATGCAAAAAAAAGGGGGGTCATTGTATCTTAATGAGATTTAAATAAAAACAGCCATCATGAAAAATAATGGGAAGTACTGTATTTTGAACTTAATTTGAAACTCGCAGTGTGATTGGAAGTGTTTGGAAAGAAAATACCATTTCTGTATATATGTCGTCTTCGTCACGTGATTTTAATTCGAAAGTCTTCTATAGACCTTTGTACTGTTCTAGTGTAACGATGATATAACTATAAATTCCATAAAAAAAATTTAGTTGAATCGAATATTTAACTAAAATTTTAAAAGCATTTTTTAGGAATGGGATGGGGGGTACAATTATTTTCTTGTAATTATTACAATCTTTAAAGGAATTGATGATTATAGAATCGAGACTAGAGGAACAGTTCAGATGTCTTATTGTCTCTTGATAGTGACATAAAATTGCAAGGTGCCGACACTAATAACCAATCAATCAATCAAAGATTATAGGACTAAGCTAATTTTGCTAGAAGAAAACTATAAACCTTTTGTAGCTCATCAGGATAAAAAAATTTTATTGCGATATATTGATGAGAAAACTACACAAACTTGTGTATTCACAGAATATTATTTTACTTTCAATTTGCGAAGTAAACAAGAGCTTCTTGGGCCGATGTGACACCATCAGTATAAGTAGTACGTTGTTGCCATGGCCACTTCAATAAATATTTTTAATTTTTAAATCTCCAAAACCCATTGGTGTGTGTTCAGTTTAGAATTTTGTCATATGAAAACCTTTATTGTGAATGGAAAGAAGTATTAAGAAATACACAAAATTAGCTATTTAATTTATCCTTTCAGTGACAAGCTACTTCCAAAATAACCAGCAATCGCAAGGATGTATGTTTCAAGAGTAGGGAGGCTTGGTATCGATTGGAATTTAATGTTTCTCCCAAAAATACGGAGTTCTTTTGGTTTTTCTGACAGCAATTTGGACACAATTTCGTAGCACATGCTCAAATGATTACGCTTAAAATGGCATTTGTGGAATCTTTACTATCTCTAACGTCTTTGGAAATCTTTCATGAGGTTGAAAGACAATCTTTTACCAGATTTTCCGCTTTCTCAACAATAGCTGCATTTTGAGTGGTTTGCGGCTTTCCAGGACAATAATCACATATTACTGATGTGTGACCACTTTTAATTAATACATCAATTAAACCACTTATTCGTCTGTGTTATTCTCATAGCATCGTCTCTAAACACCTGCTGAATTTTACAAATTTCTTTGTGTTGGTAATCACCAAGTTTCTGACGAAATTTGATGCAGCATCTTTGCTCAACTCGTTCACTCGTCTTGAAAGAAATACAAATCTAGCGAATTTTTATAACAGTACTTCACTTGGGTTCAGTACCATCTGGTACACTCGAATACGGAGAAAAAAATTGTAGCATGTGCAACAGTCTATCTCCTTCCACAGTTCTAAGGTTCAATGCCACGGTTGCCTAGTGTTCAGACTCGTAAGCGGCGTGCCATGTGTTCGAACCTCATGGCACTGAAGACCCGCCGTATGGAGAAGGTTGGTACCCGTTAAATCCGTCGAAGCTCGATGTCTTCTCGTTGACGTGGTAAGGAATTTCGGAAATGGCGAGGAGGTGCCAGCTCATGTATCGTCATCGTCACTTAAAAAGGTTCCGTCATCAATAGCCCATCAATAAAACACTCACTCACACTCCACAGTGCAAAGTAGTACCTCCCTAGTATCAATATTATGAACTGAAGTATACTAGGTCGGATACTTTTTAGACAGCCCTCGTGTGTATGAAATTGCACAATATTTAGACTTTAATCTTTAGGTTTTAATTGTTTAATTGGATTAATATCTAGGGTATGTAAAATTTAGAAAATTTAAATTCATCTTCAGTTGAATTACGTCAGAATAATGAATTTGAAGAGTATATAATAATTATACGTATTGCACCTCTTGCTTTTAGTTGAATTCATAGTTTCACCGAATGGTTTTTTTTTTAAATTTGAGAATGAAGCATTTAGTAAATTTCACACAAAAAATGGGTGACAAAATTTGCAATAAATTAAAAAAGAAGAAATCGGAAAAAATGTAACTTAAATTTTTAGTGACTTTTGGCAAGATATTTTATACATGTTAATATATTTTTTCAAGTATTTTTCGTTGTTGTTGTTGCTGTGTAAAACCAAAATATATGAAAATATCAAGCATTGTCAATAAGCAATGTCTACTTCTGGTTGAGCTTATTTTTAATTTAAATGCTATATATCCTTGTGTGTATATATAGTGTGCACTATAAATGCAAAATAAGATCGAAATTTATGGGTGTGCGTTAT
Organism: Trichonephila clavata; assembly: GCA_019973975.1. Classification (NCBI taxonomy): domain Eukaryota; kingdom Metazoa; phylum Arthropoda; class Arachnida; order Araneae; family Nephilidae; genus Trichonephila; species Trichonephila clavata. The sequence continues at coordinate 105,992 of BMAO01018312.1, read as the reverse complement.
ACGCGGAATACATAAAAGATAGCTTGTAAAATAAAGGTGAGCAAAAGAAATAATATTTCTATACATATCTAAATACTGTTCATTTAAAAGAAAAGAAATGCTTTATAAACTTTCAGCAAAGAAAAGTACTTAGTAAGTTTTGTTTCTTCCTCCCTTTTTTCTTGTGCTTTTTAGGGCTGTAGTTTTAGTATAACATTGTACAAAACCCTGGAATAATACGTAGAATAAATTATTTTGAAAGATAAGAGCTTTGCACATGTACATTTCAGGTAGGTTTCTTCTTTAAAAAAAGGTATGGGTTATACTGCGAATATATCTAACATTAAACATTAAAAATTCTGAAAGAACAGATGCTCGTAAAACGTCAAAATATACAGCAATTCAAAAAAGAAAGAAATTAAACGCTTGAGAATTAATAATATTAAAAAATAATGTAAAAAGTTATTCTTCATCACAATTCTACCTCCACCTTCCAAAATATCATATTGCTTATCTGTATTAAATGAACTTGAGAAATCTGCAGGTCAAAACAACTTTTTTCTCCTTATTTGTGTTGACTTGAGAAACTCTGAGAATTTTCTCAGTAATTTTTTAACCACAATAATTAAATATCTTACATTAAACATAGTGAATTTGAAACAGCGTTTCAATTAAATATCTATTTCCGTATTTACTGAATATTTTTAATATTTTCTCATTCGTAACATTTTAATTAATTTTTCTTTACTAATTCGTGTAAGATGGAATAACTGTTTTCCCGCGCTATCATTTTTTCCTTTTCATTACTTGATCAAAATTATCGTTTGCATTTTTTCTCTTCTGTCGGATTTAACTGTTCTACTTACGGTTCACTGGTTTTGGATCTCCGTACAACCTTTTCCTTTTTTCCGCAAAGAAGATATTGAATGTTCCACACCTTATGATTAAGATTATATCACGTTTCCTTTATTTTCTCGGAATCATTATCATTTGTAAAAATTGTAATAATTTCTCATGGAAAATTTTTTTGAAGGATAATTCTATTTCGAACTATCTTATTTAAAAAAAAGCAGCGTTACTACCTATAATAGAATGTATATTATTTGGCGTATTGTAACTTTTCTGAATTCTAAGTTCATTGACTCTGTAGAATAATAACATGTTTTAATTAAAATTGAATTTTTGTACTGCTTAGTAATTTTCAAATGTAAAAGAATTTTTAATTCTTGGTGAACTTTTTGTACATTCCTTTTTTACAATTCCTTTTTTGTTGTAATCTTTTTCTAAATGTTTCTCTTCCAGCTCTTATTAAAATATATTGCTGTTTTCTAAGAAAAAGCTTATTAAATAAAAATTCAGAACTTTTTTTTCCAGTTTGTAAATGGTATGCATAAATGATGAATTTCGTCAAAAATCAAAACAATCAAATCTGGTTGGATTACTTGTGATTTTTTGTTATTTTTCAGTTTTTGAACAGATCATTCTAAGAATCATAACATTTTTTTTTTAGTTTGGCTAAAAATTAAGATTTACTAAAATGTTTCACACACACAATTTAACTGCTTTCTCGTGTTCTTTTAATTCATCTTATTTGATTATAAGAATAGATTCCAATTTTATTAAATTATTTGTGAAGGAAAAAAAATATTCAAAAGATCAAACTTATTTAAAAATCTAATTTTTTTAAAATTTTTATTATATGGAGAAAAAAGTGGCTCATTCACTCACTTGCTCATTCATCTCAAGATCTTCGGAACTATTAGACTAACAAACTTGAAGTTTTGACAAACATCTTTCTTCTATTGAGTAGAGGTGAACTGAAAAAGTATTGAGTGAAAATTGACTTCTAAGGGGTTTTGCGGGTACGGGGGGGGGGAGTACAAGAGCGTTATAGATAAAAATTCCAGTTTTTAAACGATCAGACCTACAGTCTTTAAATTTTACTGGAAGGTTTCTTTTGTTGCGTAGAACTCCTGTCCTTTTTAAGCCAAGAAGCGATGTCCATAATAATATTTTTCATTACAATTAAATCTTAATGCTAGGACTTGGATAACAATAACATAAAAAAGAGGTATAGCCGTAAAATACCATGAAATACCCAGCGAAGCGGGCGGGTAACGACTTGAAAACTTATGTCACTTTTGAATAAGCGTTACGGATTCGCTTTTTCAATTTTTAAATAAACATTGTTGGATTCGCTCTACAACAACCATGACGAGTGAACAACGATTTAGACAATTCATTCGATTTCTGATGACCATAAACCTTACTTGCGAAGAAAACTGTTGCACCTGAAGCCCAAGGAAGATTCCAAGTGTGAATATTGGGGGAATTTTTTTTGGGGTACAAAATCGAATGTATCTCTGCCCATCGTTTGATTGTGGATCAAAGTTTCCGATCCATCGTCAACAATATTAGTATAGCTTCGTACCACATTAATAATTTGTACTAAGAGGCATTTTTTCTGATTAATAACTTCCATCTAATTTTATTCGAAAATGGCATTTATTTACTAATATAGACGTAAAAATTTTCCTGTATTAAAACACAGCCACGTCGTTTTCTTCTGGGGCAACGTCATAGAACCCCGAGCTCCGAATTCCAGCTTGAATTTCTTAAGACTATTTCCTTTAAGACCCATAACCTCTCGTGTCGAGCAGTAGAGCTCCCTTTAAATGAGCGTTTCCTGTTCATGTCACCTACAGTTAGTGCAGCACAGTCCCGTTATTTTATCCCATGAAATATTCAACCAAGTCACGACCTCTTGCACTCTGGTCTTTACAATGTTTCTGCTTTCATTACTCTCTACTCTGTTTTCAGTATAGTCATTGATTTCCGCGCACAAAGTGTGTTTGAAAGGCTTATTTACTGCAATATCGCGAGTTTGGAGATATGATGTCGTTCCTAAAGGCTAGTCAGACATTTGCTATCCATCAAATGTGTACTTGTGTTGTATTTCAACACAAGTATAAGTATTTTATGTGTTGTAACATCAACAACAATATCTCTTGAACCCGTTTGACTCACGATTGTAACTAAGGCTTATTTTGCCATGTTTTTATTAACTCGCTTTTCTGTATGTCTGTCCGGGTGGAATTTTGTAATTGATTTTAAACTAACCTCCCGATGAGCTACAGACTTGAAATTTGGACATAGCTCAGAAGTGGATGACAGTGCATGAAAATGTGGAGAAAAAAACATGGTACATTAAAAGTTTTTTTTATTTATAAATTATTGAGTATACGGCTTTTGCGGGAACCCTAAAAAGTCGTGATAAAGCTTAGTTTTTAATCGGAACTTATTTTCGATGAAATACGATATTATTAAGCACAATTTTTTAAAAAATATTCGTGGACAGTGAAAATTGTTTTGAAAAAGAAAATGGTCAAAATAGTTGGGTGGTCAAGGTCACGAATGAGTCGATTCAAGGATTTGTTTCAAAAGAGAAAACTAGCGAAGGCTTTTATGAAACGGAAAAGCATCTCGAAGTCCTCACGTGGCGAGCTTGTGTAGTTTTTGCCAGTAATAAACTCAGGTGCCATTTTCGTCACTTGGAACGTGGTTTAAAAGCATTGACGTGGTGGGGAAATGGAAAAGGAGTATCAGCTCGGAGGTCATCCTCGTCACTTGACCGTGGTTCAAAATTATGAGATCCAGTGTCAATAGCCATTGTTTCTGACTGTGAAGGTAATAAGCAATCAATGAATAGTTCATAATCGCTAGAGCTGTTTCTTATTTCTCAATTTTGTCAAAATGTTTTAGAAGATCCCCTTGTGTGTTTCTTATTGAATGCCCCCCCCCTCCTTGAGTTCCATTTTTTAAAAAATATATTGTAGTACAATGCTTTATGGTTGAAAATTTTTTCCATTTACTTGTATTAAGATAAAGATATGTGCATTCTCTATCCCTGATACTCTACGCATTGACACATCCGCGTAATTTTTTCATTGTGATCTTGCGTAAAATATTTATACAGTGACATTGTTTTTGTAAATGCTTGTTTAGAATTCGAATTTCATTTAAAAGAAAAAAATGTTGTGAACTCATTTAAAGAATCTAATTTTTACCTTTTTTTAACGAGGATAATTCTATTTTTTTTATTGATATTTGTGACTCGAATAATGTCTTAAAAACATGCATATACTGCGAATGCCTCGATCACATTTTTTATTCTCACTAGCAATCTCCAATTCATTCAGTTTTAAAATAATTAAATAACGGCCGGAATCTTGTTTGAAGAAAACTGATATTTTCAAAACTTTGATGTATACTTTAGAATTTCCCACGTTTATTTTATGACAGGCCCGGGTAGTATAGTGGCTAGTGACGCTGACTGCTGTGCCGTAGGACTTGGGTTCGAATCCTGGAGAAAGCATGGATGTTTGTAAATGTATAGTGATTGTGTGGCGGGAGGGCATCTTAAATATTCTTCGAGCCGAAAGGCCTATCGAGAGGTTAGTAGAAGGGGGAAAGAAGAAGGAGGCCCTCTGACGCCCTCCCACAGTGTACTCATCTAAAATTGGGGTGAATCGGAGTAAATACATTCTGTCACGTGCATGACACTCAAAGATGCGGCTGATATCAGGCGAAAATTAGCCCTTTGCCTCGATGAATTCCGTTGGACTCGATCTGACACCATCGATCGGGTGGCATTAGAAAAAATATTTAATGGCATAGATGAGGCCATTGTATCCGGGAGATCATGGTAACGAACTCGCGAATGGCGAGTCGTGAGTTAGAGTACTGGTGCCACTGAAGTCCTGCCGTGTAGAGGAGAGTAGAGGAGTTGATGCACGGTTAAATCTTTTGAGGCTCAATGACCTCACGTTTGGGTAGTGTGGAAGTTTGTAAAATAGGATACCAACGCAATTTTCGTCCTCATCACATGACCGAAGGTCAGAGGTACTAGGTCTGATGTCTATAGCCCTAGAGTTGGTTTAAAAAATGACTTAAATACACAATTGAATCATTTATAACGTAGATAAAAGTAGCAGGTCAGGTGACATTTCATTATGACTCAAAACTATGGTGACCTTTGTCTGTCTATAACGCTTTTTGTAGCTAATACATTTTTTTAAAAAAGCCTAAACAAAGCTTGAAATATTTCCAATGAATTTTTATCAAGCACTTTTACAACAAACTCTTTTCCTCTAATCTATCCTTGTCCAACATCTCGCAGTAATTCGAAAAACCCACCATCCAAACTAATCCATTTTAAACCAAATTATACACACCTTCCAAAACGAAGGCTGTTACAATGTCAACTACTGGCTCCCTCGGGCCACGCATACAACACACCAGCAACAACAAAAACAACAACAACGCATGTCAGAGAACGGATGCTTCTCCTAACTATATTCCAGGCACACATTCGACCGCGATTCATATCTTTCCAAAGTGAATGCATTTTAGTTTCAAAAAACGAACATCTCTCAGTTTGGCACTTGGTAAAAAAGGAGCCACTCCTTCACTTGCTCACACACCCTGAAAATGTATTCTGGAATCTGGACTCGCCTTTGTGGAACTTTCATTGGTGTATTCCGGAAGAAGGTATAGGTCTTCCAGATCAATTTATTCATTATGCCCAGTCTTTTTGGTCTTCCTCGATGTCCTTCTCTTGGGTCATTAGTATTCACTTGTAGATAAAAAGGAAATGGAACTTTCACGTCAATGGATGGCTCTGTGAGAAGCATGTTTAATGATTGTGGACACACACACTCATTTGGAGTTGGACACTTAATGCGTTCGTTGAAATGGGGCTTGGGTATTTGTAAGGCGTAGGAATCAAAGTAATTTCGTTGTAGGGGTATGATTGCGGAAGCGAGGACTCACGTGGCAAAACGCATGCGTCAATATGAGAACTCGGGATGTGTGTCAAAGTAGGAAAAAGGTGGTGATGCTTAGAGATGATAAATGTTCTGTAATGAAAATAAGTCTCTCAAAGAGAGGTGAGATAATTAAGTTTTTGATGTAGTTCGGGATATTAGAAATTAGATCTACTTGTTTTTGCCTGCTCTTTTCTTTACTTTTTTCTTTTGGATTAATTTACAAAGCTAGCCATTTAGCTGAGGCAATCGGAATATTATTTGTCTCAATTTTTGTTCCTTAGCGAATAAATAAATTATCAGCAATCGTCCCAAAATAATCGACACTATTTAATAACTTTTTTTAATTTCTATATAGTATCTAGACAAAAAAAAAATTTAGTATCAATGTTAATGGGTCACAAACGAAACTATCTTAATAAATCTGTTTAACTATCATAATTTGCTAAAATTTCTAAAACATATTTTTTTTTAGTACCGACGACAATTTTTTTGCGCTTATGATTTTTTTTTATTAAGTTACAATTTTTTTTTCAAAAAAGTTTTTATTTAAAGTTTTTGAGTTACAGAGACTTAAAAAAAATGTATCTTCCGATGTTAAAGTAGTGCCTGAAACATTTGACGTTAAAAAAATTTCTACTCCACAACCCTTAAATCCAAATTTTCCTCCATTTTTAAGGAAATATTCGACTTTGAAATCGCATTTGGAAAAATGGCGGAGTCTTGAAGGACTGTATAGCAAAGGATAAATGTTAATTATCCATTCATTTATCTCGCAGTGTTAAGAAAATAGGGAAAATATTATTAATCGTTTTACAGAAAGTAATTTGGTATATGTATCTCCAAAACAGCTTTTCTTGAATTTCTTAATTTTTTTTAAAAAAATTTATCAATTTCTTTCTTAAAAATGGATTCTGTAGAAAGAAATTCCGAAATAGAGAACATATATTTTTTTCTATACCCCGACAGTGTATATATATATATATATTTCTTTTTTTATATATATTCTTTTCGCAGATTTCGTGCTTACTATCACAATAGACAAATCTAAATGTAGATGAGAATATGGGTTACAGTGATAGTAATAAAAAATGGCGCCAAAAATGCTCAAGAAAATTCTTTATCTCGGGAATTTTTCTGTCCAAAAATAATATCATTTGGCATTTAACGTTTTCGAACTAAAGTATATTAAAAGGAAAGCTTGTATTCCTTTGAACTATGTTGAAATAAAACCCGCATACCTTTGTTATGTTTTTAAACCCTAATCAAATCTATTGCAAGACTTTGAATTTATAATATTAGTCTTATAATTTTCCTGAAATTTTGTAAAATCCCAAATGGGATTTTACAAAATCAAATTTATGACATCAAATGATGTCATAAATTTAAACTTTTTTTAAATTAATTTATTATAATTATGTTTGGTTCGAAACTTTTCTGATTACCTTTTCATACAGAAAGAACCCTGCTAACATAAGTTTACATACGCGAAAGTTGGCTTCTGTTCTGGCATATTAATAAAATGTAAAGATGAAAATTAATCGCCATGAGAAATTCTGAATTGCTCTTTATAAACATCTGCCTTTTTAACCGGTCTAATAAACAGGGTTTTTTTCGTCTTTTTTAAAAGTAGTCACCATCTCTGTTGTTGAATTCAATCACAGATATTAAAAGGAAGCTTAATTATAAAAGGTTATATGTTTGAATCAAAATATTCAGCTACGACAGTATTTAAGGGGAAAATTTTTTTAAAAAAAATATAGCAAGTTTAATTTTCCATTGCGATACACTGGACCCTTAAGACCATAGTTTTGTTACATCTTGTATGGGATATGGTAATAGTGTGTGTGTGAGAGAGAGAACGATAGAGAAGTTTTCCATACGCATTATTTTTTAATCCAAATTTCCAGTTAAAATTACATAGAAACTTGAAAATTTTATAAACTTGTGACGGATTTATACGCGACCTTCAACTAACCCCTCCTTTTGGGCCAGTGATTTTTAGCAATTTTCCCCTAAAAAAAAACGTGATATGCAAATTAAGTTTACTATATATATATTCCTTCATCGCGAGTTTGAGAGTTAATGAATTGTGAGTGGATTAAAAGTGAAGTGAATAATGAATAGTTAGTAAATTAGCAGTGATGAGAATTGGTAAACAAAGAGTAAGAAAATGATTAGTTTAGATAACCAAGAAGTGTTAGTCTATTTGCAATTGATTGGAAGACTGCCTAAAGTCAGGTACTGTCAACTTCATATTAAGTTAATGTTTAGAGTGTTAAAGTAGTAGTGAGGACATTAAATATTTAAGCTCTGTGTAACGTAATATTAAAAGAAGAGCTGCATTAATGAACATATTCTCCCCAAACGCGAATCTCGTCTCTCTCTCTCGCTCTATTACTGAAGTGAATTATTTTATTCATAGTGCTATTTGTGTTTGAGTTGTTTATAGAGATAACTAAAATAATTGGAATTGATCATGTCGTATGATTCTTTAGTTCCTTCCACACCTTTAGCTGTGTCACAGGGTAGAAGGGATTTAACCTCGTTTCAAAATTGTACTTTAAACATCTTTTAATGATTTTCGTGCATTTTTAGAAAAGTCATTGTAAAATTTTCATTTGAAATGTGCGTTATGTTTTTTGTATTACTGATTAAAGAATTTTAATATAAAAATAACTATCTTCTTATTTAATTCATAATGCCTTTCCTGTTTTTTTTTGTTTCTTATTTCATCTTGGTATATGAATCGTTTGACAGTTACATTCTTAAAATTTAGTACAGGGTTCATCAGTACAAATGCGTTGCCTTACAGTTTGCATCAGAACTGGTTGAGCAACACTAATCAGCTGGTTAAATCTCATATGTAATATAGGTTGTACATTGTTAACAGTTATACCTCTCGTATAATGACCACACTGAGATTGTCAGAAAGAGGTTATATCATTACTTGATCACTGTAATTGGTTTTGATTTCTATGGAATGTTTCTGGAAGAAAAAGTGAATTGAATAATTGTGTTATTATAAGGAGGATATATCATCGGAAAATCTCTTTAGAGTCTTTTTATATAACTTGAAGATAATACGCAGTTTCTGCATCGCATCCCATTTCTCATTTTTTTATTTGAAATTTATTCGATCTTACAAATAATACGATATTTTGTGAGCATTTTGATGTCTTACATCAAAAGTATTAGTAAGAAAAATTTTAAATGTCCATACATTGCACCCTAATAATTATCTTAATGGCATATTGCAATGTTATTTAAATAATACTACGTGCGTAAGAAAAATTAAAATGAAAATATTTTTTAATTTTTAAGTAATTAACACTCTTACAAAGAATTGCAATAACACAAAACACCACTGGTGTAACTATTCCTGAGTGGGCCCTGTATCGAAATTCCTTGGGGTTTTACTAAATAAATAAAAATGATGGCATTAATAAAAACGTATTTGAAAATGTCAAAATGTTACACATGTTGAGCCCTTGTAGCTAAGGGGCACTGCATCATTAATATGGCAGATACAGCGGTAGTTACGCCCCTGAATAACACACATAAGCTGCGCTAACCTAGTGGTCATGGTCACGAACTCGTGGCCGTCGTTTTCCCTGATGCCACTGAGGAACCACCGTGTGGAGGGACTGATGCACGTTAAATCCGCGCGTCATGGTTCAAATTTCTCGTGTGTGGAATTTAGAAGAGTGTGGTGCAGGTTTAGGTGTCTTTGTCACTTGACCGTGGTTCAAAACTACGAGGTCCGTCGCCAGTAGTTCTAGTGTTGCTTGACGTGGGACGTTAATAACCGTGTACGAAATCCATAATTACTTAGGGCAAAAGTAACCTGGTGTTTAAGATTAACAGCTTCGTGTTAAGCACAGAATTCGAATCTTTATTCTACCAGATCTGATGTACGGAGTAATGAAAGCGTTGTTTGTTAAATAGAACTAACATAAAGACCGCTTGCGACATGATGTGGAGATTTTATAAATGAAAATGAAGTGCCACCTTCGGCATCTAACTAAATTTGAAATTACAAGGTTCATTGCAAGTAATTAACAATTTTGTCCTTGTGCGACTTAACAAATCGTAATAATTCGGCTGATTTTGGCTCTTAAATGTATTATCGTCTAAAGTTACACGCTTATTTTTTTTTTAAAAAATGAAACATTTATTTATAATATCAGTTTGTTTATTTATTTATTTGTTTGTTCTGTTGAGATCATAAAAATCTTTTTTTTCTTTTTGTTCTCAAATGTATGAGAAATTCTAAGTTATTCTCGGATATGACTATTTCTAGCCATTTTTTTTTACAATGAGTATATCATTATCTCTGTGTGTGTGCTTTATTGTTTCTTTATTATTTCTTCATCTCGTGGGAAAGATGTGCCATTCGCCATTTTCCATCATCTTAATGTCTCGAATTTCAATAAAAGGAAGCCAATAATCACGCCAAACAAGCACGATTTTCACTTTGGCGTTTGCGCAATGCATCGTTGGTTTAGTTTGTACCCAATTCCTCTTTTGCGTGTACTAAAAATTAAAATTACGATGACAGAAACGTGGGAAATTTTTGTATTCCTTTTTTTTCCTTCCCTTCAAAATGAGGGGGACTTCGATCGAATTTGTTTTTCTTTTATTTACGTGAAGAAAGAAGAAAGTCAAGTTGATGAAGGACCACACGCTCCAGTTGAAAGTGAATAAACTTGTTTGAAGAAGACATCGTGGGTTTATTTACAATATAGTATTTCATGAAGAGGAATGAAAGAAAAAAGAGAAATGGAAGACAATGAACCGCGCGTAAGGTAAAAAGTTTGCAAGGTTTAGATGTCAAGAAGCTGGATTTAAGTCTAGATGGGCGCAAGACTTTGGAATGTTATGAAATGAAATGAAATGTCACAGTAGGACTTAGTCTAATCAAGTCTTCTTTCTCATGTCTTGGAATATAATTTTATACCATTTCTTTTTTTCAAGAAACTTAAAATTATTTCATAATATACATATGTTTACAGAACTATTATTTCTATATTACCAAAAAACATTTTTTTCAACATCATTTTTTGTAGCTATTGGACATTAATCAAGCGGCGATTTCGTTTTTGACTTTATTGCCGGCCACTATATGATAGTTTCAAATTTTACTTACAGTGCAGCGGGGCTGACGCACATTATCTTTCGAGGATCAAGTCCTCTCGTTGATATACACTGGTGTGCAAAAATTAAGGACGAAGTCGAAAAATTAGCATATCAGCTGAACGAAGAGGCAGAGCGGACAGAAAGACCAATCAGGAGATTAAGTGAGGTGATGTACGGTAGCACATGCGCAGATATGCAGGTAGACGTAATGGGGGAGTGTCTGAGTAGTAAAGCATGTTGTCGGTGTAAGATTAGTATTTCTGGCAAAGAGATTGCACACCGTATAGCAGTTAAAATCACACCGAGTTGCTGCCTCAGCGAGAAATGGCGAATAACCAATCTGTTAGACGACATCTCCATGCTTTTACCCGAGGTCGAATCATTGGGAAGTTGGAGGAAGGTCGCAGTGTGACAAGTGTGGCTGCAGAGTTCGGAATTGCTCACAGCATCGTTTCACGACTTTGGAGACAATTTCAAACTACAGGAACAGCTATCCGGGGGTTCAGTAGTGGTCGTCCGCGAGGAACTACACCCGCAGATGACCGGTATATTGCCTTACAGACCAGAAGAAACAGGCGGCAGACAGCGGGAGAAATCGCTAGACACACGACACAGCGTTATCGCGTTTTACCGTGGCCAGAAGACTGCACGGTGGTGGTCTGTTTGCACGACGCCCTGTACGGTGTGTACCTCTAACGCCTGCCCATCGGAGAAGGCGTTCTCTGTGGTGCCGGGAACACCGGAATTGGAGAGACAATGAATGGGGACGAGTACTCTTTACAGATAAGAGCAGATTCAGTCTGAGTAGCGATTCTCATCGCATACTCATCTGGAGAGAGCGCGGAAGCCGCAATCATCCCTCGAACATCATTGAAAGGGACAGGTATGGAGGTGGCGGTGTTCTCGTTTGGTGAGGCATCATGCTTGGTAGTCGTACAGACCTTCACATCTTCGACGCAGGTTCAGTCAACGGGACCCGTTATTGTAACGAGATTCTTCTTCCATATGTGCGTCTTTTTAGAGGCGCTATGGGTCCGCAGTTCCTTTTCATGGACGACAATGCACCATGTCATCGCACAGTAGCTGCCAAACAGCTCTTAGAGAGTGAGGATATTGAACGTATGGATTGGCCGGCACGATCTCCGGATCTCAATCCCATCGAGCATGTATGGGATTTTCTAGGCAGACGCTTGGCAGCTCGTACCTTACCACCAGTAACGATTCCGGAGCTTCGATTGGCGCTGCAAGACGAATGGGCAGCAATGCCTCAACAACTCATTGACACCCTCATTCTCAGCATAGGCAGACGCTGTGAAACCTGCCTAGCAGTCAGGGGAGATCATATCCCCTACTAAAGACCGGATATTTCTTACTGGACACCCATCACAGGGATGTTTCGGCCTTCAGTCGCATTGCGCTCCATGCTACTTTTTCAATTAAGCTTCTTTTTATCCCTCTGATTTCTCTTTTAGTAAGTGTTGCTTACATTACTCATGTCCTTACGTATTGGGGATCTTACGGTATTAAATGTGTTGATTTGGAATGCTTTTGTACAAAGTTATATTGAAAAAACCGTCTCGTCCTTAATTTTTGCACACCAGTGTAGTGTGGAAGTTAAGAGAATGGCGTGTCTTAAAAATCTAGGAATAGTTGTTTTATATCTAACTGAAAAAAACATGGATTGAAATTAAACTTAATCTTATTGTTACAATTTTTTTAGTTTTATTACATAGTTTTGAAACGAGTTTGTTCTAAAGGTGTGGAAGGAATTAAAGGATCACTCGACATGATAAATTCCAATTATTTTATTTATCACTATAATCAACTCTAACACAAATTACACTTTAAATAGGATAATTCAGCAATCAATAGAGAAAAGAGACGAGATTCGCGTTTGAGGAGAATATGTTGAGTACTGCGACTCTTCCTTAAAATTACTTTGCATAGAGCTTATGTATTTAATGTCCTCACTACCATTTTAACACTCTAAACATCAACTTAATATAAGATGACAGTACCTGAACTTATGCAGTCTTCTACTCAATCCAACTAGACTTTAACACTTCTTGGTTATAATCTTTTACAAGGATTTAAACCTATTCTGGTAAGCTTCACCTTGTAACTATCTTCTCACCTCTTGTTTGCTAAACTTCAGACTTTCTTAAAAGACTTTCTTTTCAGACTTATTTTTTTCACTTCTAATCCACTCACAATTCACAAACTCTTAAATTCGCGAAGAAGGAATATATATAATAAACTTAATTTGCATATCACGTTTCCTTCAATTAGGAGAAGATTGGTTAAAATTTACTGGCCCAAAAGAATACCCAACAGGACTTGTTAGTTGAAAGTCACTTATAGATCCGTCACAGTTTGATAGAATTAACATCGTCACATACATGGCTGCACTACAGGCTACTGGCAAAAAAACCTTAATTACGAACAGTTATCATAGTCATATGAGCTCATATCTCACGCATCTCTCTTACACGCCATAAGACATGAAAATTTCGCGAATCTTGTGAAATTTAATAAATGTACTCCATATAATCCCTCGCAATTTCTGGTAAAATCGGGATTCTGATATACGATTCTCTCACGTGCTTGAGTTGCCGCTGTAGCCTTGTAGTCATCGTCTTGGACTCGTGTCTGGCGTGTCATGAGTTTGAGCCCTGAAGCCACTAAACACTCACCTGTAGAGGGGTTGATGCACGTTAAATCTGTTGTAGCTCAAACTCCTCCCATTGGCGTGATGTGGAAGGAGAGGTGCTGGCTCAGGTGTTGTTTTCATCACTTGACCCCCTCAGGGGGCTCACCTTCTTTATGTGAGTACGGGTGGTCACAATCCCGAGGTGCCCTAGTGATCTTTTCCTTTTCCCACGGGGTTTACAGTCTTTGGTAAACACGGGCTTCACGAACCCGGGGTACCCTAGTGATCCTTCTCTATTTTCGACCCTCTTTCTTGTCATTCAATTCATTCTTTCTTTCTCTTCCCTTCTAGACCACAGATATTAAAACAAATGTTTGGCGCAGTATAGCCGAAATCGGCTCTTGCGCCAATAAACCCCAAAATCACTCACTCACTCATCACTTGACCATTCAACATTACAAAATCCGCCGAGCCTTTACCTTTTTTATAGTGCAAATTAATTTCAAAATTATAATGTACTTTGATAAAAACCTTTATGTTGCTCTTATTAATTTTAAATGAACCAGTAACAGCCCACTTCGGCCGCAATAATTTAGATAAAGAAACAGACTTAAAATTTGCATTAAAATATATCTTGGATAATAATTTACAATCGAATGTTATAATTTTAGTACTTGTTATATATTAGCAACCAGATCTGTGTGATTACTATTTGGATAATTTTGTGGAATAATAGAATGCTGTTGCCTGAGATTAATCTTAGAGTGTAAATTCTCACGCATATAAATGGAAGAGTTGAGATATATATATATATATATATATATATATATATATATATATATACAAGCTAATTTTCCATAGAATTATTGACTCCTGACTTCAGTTTTAATGTCTCATTTAAAAACTTTTTTTGGTTTAGTTTATAAAATTTTTATTATTTAGGTTTATAGTAAACAATCATATCGGAATTGTTACTATACTATCAGGTAAAATAAATCGAGTTCATCAAAATAATTCATAGAAATGTAAACAAAACGAAAAAAAACAATATTTGTGCATATTTGCGTGAAAGGTTCTTCCTATAAGGAAGCAAAATTGTTTTAAGACGGGCACAAGTACGATTTTGAACAAAAGTAAATTTAAATTCATTAGGATAATTGCTTCGATGTATAACTGTAATTCAAAGAAAAATAGTCATTATAGGAAGACGTTTTAGTAAAGAGAATATAAATAGTCAAATATATATAAAATAAGAGAGATGAACACGAATCCTTAATGTAAAGAATGAGATTGTTAAAACGCATTTTGGTTTTTTAGACTTCAGGAAACTAATGAATTTGTTTTTTTCCGGAAATAAATCTAAATTTATTTCGTAAATTTCTACTTTTTTAAATAATGTATTTATAATGTATATTGTAGGTACTTACGCGTAATATCGCAACCTATTGGCGACATTATATGAAACGAAGCACCTGGTTGCCAATTAAACGCGTACGACATATTGGAAATAGGGGTTGCCAACTTGGCTTATTAATAGAATTGGCGATTGTTGCGATAATACGCAAGTACCGTATTGTATTTTGTACCCGCAAAGAATATTTTTAATAATTTTTATTTTCTTCATTTTAGGTAAGTCCACAATTTTCTTGCTCGAATGTATTACTTCATGTAAGTATTTCTAGAAAATTTTACTTTCTCTTTATCATTCAGATTTTTTATTGTCAATCTTCCAGTTTTCTTTTGATATATCGTCGTTTTCAAACCATTATCTGTTGTGCGTAAAAAGTATAACTGAGATTTGAGAAATTTTTATATGACAATATTCTGGTTGACGTTCATTGTATATTTTTTGAGCGACCACAGTTCACCATAAAGTGCTCAGAACCACTTAGCAGTGTTTTTATAAGAAAAAAAATTAGAAAAATAGTGTCAAAATCTTCAAAAAGTGTATATAAAAAGGTATAGGTTTAACAACGACGTTTTATAAAAAATAAAAAAATTAAAGCAATTCTAATAATTATACACGTTCTGAAATTGGCTTTTATTTTTTGCAGTACTAAGATATAAAATAAGTTTTCATCATTTTAAAACAATGATTTATAATTAAT
Source organism: Trichonephila clavata (assembly GCA_019973975.1). Classification (NCBI taxonomy): domain Eukaryota; kingdom Metazoa; phylum Arthropoda; class Arachnida; order Araneae; family Nephilidae; genus Trichonephila; species Trichonephila clavata. The sequence continues at coordinate 90,291 of BMAO01018312.1, read as the reverse complement.
TTAATATGTTTTTTTGTTAAGTAAATTATTTACTTATAGGTAACTACTTATGGTACTGGAAAAGAAAATTTCAGCATTTACAACTATAATGTACTAAAAATTCGCTTTCTAAAAATTAATTTATAAAAATATAAAATGTTCATCTTTAAAGAAATTCAAATATACTTGGTAATTTTGAAAATTAATACGCACTATTCCTATTTCTTCTTTTTCATTCATCTCTTTCTTTTCAAATTTGATTTTCCTTGTTTCATACCCACAAATAAACGATATTTTTGCAATCTTAAAAAAACCTTTTTTTACCGAATTTTGAATTCATTTTTTTCCTTTCTGCATATTTGAAATGTCTTTTTTCCCTCAAAACAAGCTTCCCAAATTGAAATATTAAAAATAAAAAAAAGCTTAGTATCTTTTTTTCTAAAAAAAAATTTGAAGTATTTCTGTTATTGAATATTTTTGGTGAGCTACGAGCTTTTTTGTAAAAACAAGGTGGATACTAAGATTTTAATTCACTTCAGTTGAGTTTTATCGAAAGAAAGATTTAATGCTCTTTTTGTACTACCATTGTAATTGGGCTTAAGTAGTTATAAAACAGAAATAATGAAAATAGTTCTATTGATTTACGTAATGTTTTTTGCTTTTTAAATTATGCTTAAATTTGATGTTGTGTAAATAAATCTAATTATTTTCAATTTAAAAAGTGAGTTCGAAAATTAAAAAATGAACCAGTTAACCAATGATATCGCTTGAGTAAAATAATCAATGCTAAAGAATTGCTAAATGCGTAAGAGTTTTTCTAGTGTTTAATTATCAACACTAATAAAGAAAGATTAGGGTTCAGTGATTAAAATTTCCTCAGTTAAAAGAGAGAGCTGAAGTTTAATGGGCTTTGACTATCTTTTGAAACTAAGCATTAACCACTTTTTCTGTTGAAAAAACTTTTATTATTCATTTGTGTTTAATAATTGGCAATCATTAAGTTCTTTTTTAAATTCAATTACCTAACATTGAGTTTGCAACTTTTAATTTAATATTATCCTGTTTTTATTTCACTATTATATAAGCTTTGAATTAAATTTTAAAAATTAAAAAAGTTTATTTTCAGACTTTTCTTAAAATAATTCGTTTTATTTTTGTTCAGAAACTCTTACGCGTTCGTAACGTCTTGTGTAACTGAAAAAATCGAAAAATACTTATATGTTTTTGCGAAATTCAAATTTAGTTTTTAAAAAAGATTGTAATATCTCAAAGTAAAAAATTCATCTTGAAAGGAATTCAAATTTAAAATTTTTTGCTGTACAAAAGTTATTTCTCTGCCTTTTGCAAGTTAATCTCAATATTTTGTAACGGTTATCTTTACTTAATTTAAACAAAATGCATGTTAAAGCTTCCAAAAGAAAATCTAAACTAATTTTCATAGCTTTCAAAAATACTATAAGGACACCAAATCACTTTTTCCACACTTTTAAATCGAAGTAGTTTTAATTAAAATTAGTTTTTTTAATTAGCAATTTGAAATAAAAGAGATAAATGTTTTCGATGATCACCGATCAAGAAAGAACTTTATTCTACCTTAAACAATCGAACAGAACAACTCGTGTTGCCATTCTCAAAAAACTAAATAGTAATACAATTTTATTACTAACGTTGCCATCTGAAATTTAAAGTTTGTAATCTGTGGTTAAAAATAAATAATATATTTTCAACAATGAGAGCTCAAATATTAATCTATTAAAAATTATTTTTAAAGGAAATTTATCATATATGCAATGGGAATAGTGTATATTTTATTGTTGTTTCAATTCAATGTAATTGCCAAAAGATTCTATTGAGAGCTATTATTAATCTGTGATGTGTTTTAAAATAAAAATTCGGTACTTTTTCGCTTCGCCGGCCAGAGTGATAAAGTCGCCAAAAATGACACAATTGACGCCAAACGGAATATTCCCGCTGGTAACCTTTTTCCACCACATTTTCAAAACAATGCGTGATCTTTTATCTGTAACGTCCTTTTCGTAATACATGAAAAATGGATGAAAAAACTGTCGAAAACAAAAATTATTAAGAGTTTTTATGTGTGTATTCTGTGTTGCCGCCAATAACGCCAACTTGGCAAGATTTGCGCTGCCGAAACGGAAAAGTATCAAAAATTCTATTGAAAGGATAGTAAATCGTCTGCCAGTTTATCATTTATTTTTTTACAACAGCAAACATTCTATACAAATTCTCAAACAAGAATTTTCTGTAATGCCATAATTTGAATTTTAAATTTTTTGAAACTCATTTCTTTAAAAAGAATTCTGCGCTTAATCGTACAAACAAAATGCCGAATCATCTTCTGCTTTATTTAAAGTTAAGGATATTCCATCTTGCATTTCGCGCATGAATTATTTCGATTAATCGATTGATAAAAGAGCGCATGAACTTCGACCTTTCACCTGTTCCATAATGCTCTTGTTGCATTTGCATTAATTAGTGGAAGATAATTTTGATTTATCTACTCGGAACGAAAATTCCAATCTTTGTTTATTCAAATGATTGCTTCTGTTTTAAATTCCATTTGCTTCCGTATTTGCTTATATCTTCTTCGACGTATTTTCCGCTTCACTTTGTTCGGTTACTTTTAGAAAATATATTTCAGTAGAATTAAAATTTTTTAAATTTTAATTCTACTAAAATGTTGTTATTTATTCAAATATTTCATTAATTTTATATATCCCTCAAAAAAATTGCTGACACTTAAAGTTGTTAATGTGCCTGATGCATGAATAATTAGTACATTAATTCGATATTTGTACAGTACAGTTCATCGTGTAGTGATGTGGGAAAAAAACTATTTTTAATCGGAACCACCTTATGCGGAAAAGATGTGCAGTACGGAGATTAGGAGGAAAATAATTTGAAAGATGGTTTCCTAATTTAATATTGTCACAAAGGGTTTGAATTTTCGAAAAATAATTTTAAAATGACTACTTTGGTTAACCGAAATAAAAATATTTTTCTTCCATTTTAATAACCAAAGCGATGATAATTGGTAAGTGACTTGAAAGTAGTGGCTAGGGATTGGACCAAAAGTTCAATACCGGTATTCAGTATTTTTTAGATCTTAATATCGGGATACCGGTTTTAATAACCCCCAGTAGTAGAAGTTTTGGGAAAAGAAATACCGGTGGTTTCTTTGTTTATTTTCCAGTTTCATTAGAAAGTGGAAAATTAATTTATAATTTTTAAATTTTTATAGTATATAAAGAATCACAAAAAAGTAAAGGAACATTTTTATTTTATCACAAAAAAGTGTAAATATCACTATTCAGTTTGTGGTACAAAATTTTTTTTGAAATGTAATTTTAGAAAACTTAAAGCATTAATTGTACTGTCATTAAGGCTGAACTGTAATTATGTGCAAAATTACCAGCTGTCGAAAACGCTCTTTCGGCATCTACGCTAGTTGGTGGTATTGTTAGCAATACGCGATATGCTTTTTCTAAGTATTTACCTCTAAATCTCTCATCTTCAAATAAATCGATTTCTCGTCGGAGGGTTTTGGATATAGCTGATTTCTGTATTGTATTTTGAAATTTTTTAGCTAGAGCTAATTCTACTTTTTTTCCAGAGATAATTCCTATTCAATATAGACATTAGTGTCATAATCATCTTCGATAACTGTACCGAATTCCTTTTAATAGAAATAAGGTTTTGTGGGTAAAAAAATTTAAGAATTTTTTTATTTGATAAAATTTGAATTGGTTAGTCTTTTTTTTTTCCATTCTCATTTATAAAATCATGATATGTAAATACAAGTATGATATGCAAATATAATGTCAACAGCAACTTCTCTAATTTAAAAAATATTGAAATATTACGCACTTTCTTCACAACTACAACCTTCTTTTCACAAATACGAATACTGCTCGTGTGCAGTATAGCTCTGAGCTGTAATAGAATATTTTTGACCCTCCTCCTTGGATAATTCACATTTTATCGCTTCTCTTGATTGTACGATGCAACTTTATATTCACAGTCTAATTAATTTCGCCCGTTAAGAAGACATAAAAACAATACGTATACTATTTTGCTAGGTTGGCAATCCCTGAACATATAGTGGAGACAATTTTAAAAATTTCTAGTAAATACCGAAAAACCAGTATTTAAGCTTGTGAATACTGGTATAATAAAATTGTACAAATGGCTCAAAATAACGGTATTCGGTATACAGGTATTACAATCTCTAGTAGTGACTAATACAACGTACATTTGAACACATTTCATAGCTCTCCCCCCCCCCTCCCGCACCGTCCAGTCAGTGTGATACAAGTTTTTATCCGTCTTCCTCTTAATCGTGCACTGTCACTTCAACAGTAGGTTTTTTTAAAAGTTTAATACTAAAGAAGCTGTTCAATGTTTCTAAGGTTTTTTTCTTGTAACTATTTAGTTGGTGCTCTGTGATCGCAACAAATGTTAAAGTACTAAAATGCCTGTTTTCTTTAATAAAAATTACTTTTTGTTTTACCATAAAAATCTCAAATATCTGAACCATTCCCTTGTGGCAGTACTTAATAAAAAATTATTTTTTATTTTATATTTTTCTTCATCTGTATACCAGAACACATTTTTACACATAAGTAGGTTTATAAATTCCAGGGGGGGGGAATTCTCAATCCCCCACCACCCTATTGTGCTGGGTGTTCCACATATTATATACTTAAATTTAACCCTGCGTGCAAAACTACATCTGCTTCCTCGCGGGCATATATTAATCCTGAAAACCTTCTACGTTCCAGTTTTCATAACATACTTGGTTTGCTTATTAAACTTTAAATGTATCTATTGGATGAAATCATTTTCCTCTTACAATAATAATAATACTTAAAGCATTTATAGCGAAATAATTCTTCATGGGTACAACAATGATTACTTTGAATTTTAGATTATTATGTTCATCTTTTCCCTGAGATTGTTTAGAATCTTCATTTGTTTAGAGAATCGTGACGTTTTTGCATCCTCAAGTTGCAAAATCGGTACTCTTTTACATAGATAAAAAGGCTTGCACGAAAGATTTTCAACACGAACTGGAACTAACCATGTGTGTGCATATTCTTTGCGTATGTCTATTAATTCTGTATTAGCCTCTGAAAGTGAAACTGTTGTTTCAAAGCTATCTCACGAATAACTTAATAATCTACGTTGTAACACCCGTAAGAGGAAAATATTAAAAGAATAAAAATCGTGATGGCAGCATAATGACTTTTAACACCAGTTAAGCTTAGATTAAAATTCTACTACTTATGTCCTTAACCTATTTACCGGATGGGGGAAATAAAAAAATGTTTCCTCTAAAAAAATAATGCCTTAACCGTTCTTCTATGCTAGAATAGAATAATAATAGAAAGGAAAATCAGTAACAAGAATTGCTTGAGCATAAAACATGTTCTTTTTGAAAAAATCTTTCTTCTTTTTTACTTTTGTGTTTGTTTCAAGGCTAACTGCGTAAAGAAGATACATCGCTAGATAGAAAGACCATTCATCTTTTCCAAACTGTGTGACGAAAACAAGCGCCCTCTTTTTCTTATTGCCAGAGTCAAAAAAGAAAGCTTTATATATCGTCTGAAATAAAAGCCAATATTTTTGACTCTGTATGAATGAATGAATCATGAAGGAGGCCGTGTTCTTCTTCAGCTTTGATTCAAACCTTTCCTGTTTTTTCCCGCTGTATTTGGTGGCGGCAGGATATTACAATTGGATTTTTCTTTGGTTATGAAATTTTTGTAAACTAAGTGTGACGGATTTTATTCTGTATTTAATTTGAAAAGGAAATCTGAAACAACGACCTTCAAGGGCATTATTTGAATTTGATTCCTTTTGTTCCTATTTTGAATTCAAATGAAAACAATTCTGGCATTAGCATAACAAATTTATATTGAAATTCTGAAAGACTTTCGAGTTAAATATTTTATGACAACTTTATGTTACGAATTTTAAGTCTTTTAATGAAATGGGCTAAATTCATGTGACGTCATAGTCACATGATAATGATAATCATGTGTTTCTAACGAATCAATTCAAAAGCTCATGTGACGTCATAGTCCCATGATAATGATAACCACGTCTTAGTCACATGCTTAGCTTTAACTATTGGGTGCTTGGGGCGGGAGCCCGGAGAAGCTGGACAACCAGATTTTCCTTGAATCAGCCAGTGCCAAGGGGGCCTGCAGATTTTGTACGCTTAGGGCCCGAGATGGGCTGGCACTGGTCACACGATAAAAGCAATCGTGCTTCCAACTAATCAGTTCATGCGCTTCGTTGTTGCCAACGTTTGCTCTTGGCAGAAACTTTCTCTCAAAAAGTACATATTTGACAACAACAAAATTCACAAAGGAAAACAAAATGCATTTTATTTAAAAATACATGCTTAAAGTATGATTTTTTTTAACATAAAAATTTTTTGAAGGCATTTTTTTTTATAACATTTGGAGATATTTACCCAAGTATGAAACCTGAAACATTATCGAAGCTTTGTAAATAGAACAAGTACGCAGTTTAATATCTGTTTTTTTGAATTCAATAGAGCACACGTGTTTGTCTTTATCATGTGATTGTCATGAATTGAATCCATTGAATTTTTCCCCACTACTACTACTTTTACTTTTACTGATATTTCAAAAATTTGCAAGATGATCAAATTCCATTACAATTATTTTTGGTAGGAATTAAAATAAATTATAATAGACCTATAAATATTTTTTAATAATTAGACCTATTATATTTATTTAAATTAACATCACGCAGAATTTCATACATTTCTTTGTTGATTTTTATTTAAATATATATTACAAATAGCTTTTACCCACCCACTTCGCTGAGTATTTCATAATATATGAATATATATTGTTATTAAGTTATTGATATCTAACATAAGTGTTCGGTTGTATTGAAACATATTCTTATAGCCCTCATCTCTTAATTTAAAAGGACTGGGTTTGATGTTCTAAAATTGAAGTAGAATGATCTTGTACGCTCCCATAACCTCCACCCCCAAAGTCGAATTCCGTTAAACCCATTTTTAGTTCATGTTTACTCAACAAAATAAACATGCTTGCCAAATTCCAAGGCCAGTAGTTCAAAAACGGGAATTTTTTTTATCAATATTTGTAACCCCTCCCCCTCTTTGCGTGACGATTTCCGAAAGACCCATTCTTAGCAGGATTTTATCTCGAACAAAAGAAACATATATATCAAATTTCATTACTGCAGATCTGATAGTTCGAAAACAGGATTTTTTTATATCTTTACCCCTAGTTGCTTTTCGTTCCCTCCCCTATACTAGTTGATTTTCGTAAAATCTTGACTAGGGGATTTCTATTCAACATAAAAGCATGCTTAACGTATTTCAAGTATGTTGTTTAATAATTCAAAAACGGAAATATATTTATCGATAAAGGTTCTTAACCCCTTATAACCCTCCTTGGGGGTCGATCATCGTTAAACACGTTCTTAGCGGACCATTTGAGGAACATGCCTGTCAAATTTGAAGTATGTTGGTCTTATAGTTCGGGAGATATCGAGATGAGGGAGTCGCTTTTCTCCTTTGTTAAAAATGGACTGTATTATAACCTACACAATGATTGTTAAAATTGAATTGTCAACATTGGTTTTTATTTTTTAAATCATGGGTGGGGACTATATCGTAAAAGAGTTAATGATAAGAAATGTTGCTTGAAAACATCGTATACAGTTGTCTACGACAAAAAGATTTTTTGTTTCTGAAGTACTTATTTCAAATATAACTATAAAGTTTTTTTCTTGAAAGTTTTAAATCTGATATTAACTTTCATTAAAAACATCTCATGATACGGTTTAGCGATGTATTTGCTAAACAAAATGAATAATTGTTTTTATTTTATTTTTATCACTGATAAATATATTTTTAAAGCGAAATTTGGTCTGAACAAATTGTCGTAACGGGGAAAAAATATTATGTTTTATGAAAGCCGTTTTTTCCCCCTCCCAGAAACATTTCGAGCTTATAAAATCATTAAGACATTTAAAAAAAAGCTGAAAATATCCTGACAGATTTGAAAAGGATATTTAGAATTGTTTAAAAATAGTAATCTACTTTCCTGTAAGCATATTTCCCGCAACATTAATATAGAGTCAATATTTCACAAGAAAATGAAAATTCAATTTCTAATTTTATTTTCAATACAAGCGTTCAGACATCTTTTTCATAACCTTCTTTATTTATTCACCCGCTAATGTTCAGTCTGTTGTCTTTCTCGAGTTAACCATTATTTCTACTAAACAGGTTAGAAAAGATTTTGAGATGAATAGTTTATGAAATATGCAATAATGCATGCGATCTCCATTAAAAGTTAATGTATGTATTTTTTTCCCCTCGGTCAAATCATTCGTTATTGAACTTCCAACCTTAAGTGATTGAGCAACACTTCAATGATATATATTTTGCAACTTTAGTCATCAATATTTTCTTTTATTTATGAACCGTTATTTATTCCTACTTAAAGGGTCATTAAGGGTCAGTCATTAACCACTACCTACTGGAAAGACCTACGATCGAATTTGTTTGACCCATTCAACACCGTTTAAATGAAAGTAAAAGATTTATTAATTGAGACAAATATCTGTCGTATGTCAAGTTTGACTATCCCATTTCTTTAACTGCCCACCCGTCTGCATTTTTTTAACTAGATTAATTTTTGATATTTTAGCTCAAGGTATGTGAGCGCTAAAATTCCTTTCACGTCCTAACTCCATACATTGCACTCGTACCTCGCGGCGGACTTGGCATGCGTGTGGCTGCCATCTTGGCGTGGGTTTTTTTGACGCTCTTGGCATGTTTTTTTAACCACCGTGCAATGAAAAGGTCGTCAAAATCATCGTAATTGGGAATTGGGGAGTGTGCTAAGAGATTGGTCGGCTCGTTTGTCTGAGAGAACTGGCAACCAAAAAAAAAATTCCGTATCTTCTTTAAAGGACGAAAAAATTTCGCAAGGCGTGGCCTATTTTGGCGATTGTTGAACTTGCTGAAAGAAAGGATTAAATAATCTTTTTTAGCCTTCGTACTATCGTGTTATCTCTTTTGGCGTGTTTAATAACAGTATTTTGAGAAATTGAAAAAAAATTGATTCGCTTTCTGATACACGAGAATAATTTTATAATATGAAAAGTTGTTGTGTGTCTCGCGTCCAAGTTATGGAACGCTGAAAATTTTTTAAAGCACAAATCAAATAACTTCAAATTTTATTGCATCAATTCTATTTTATTTAATATATTGCGAAAGGTTCGTCTTCTTTCATTTCTTTAAAAAAGAAATTTGAAAAAAATATCAATTTTCTGTTCTGCTCTTGTTTTCCTGCAAAGAATCCTGTTTTAAAGAAATGTGACAAACTACTTGGTAAATATAATTTAGAAAAGGGGAAGATCCAATTAAAAACTTTTAGAATTCTTTAAAAATCTGCTTTTTGTTTGCCAAGTTTCATTTTTTTAAAGTGTACCAGTATTTTAAATTATTGCGATAAAAATTCAGTTAGCAGTGAATTTATACTTCATGAATACTCTTTATTAACATTTTTTTTTCGTTTTGTTTCATGTGAGGGGTTCTTGAATTTTAATTATTTCTAAAAATAATCCAGACAGAGAAACTTAATTTGTATTTGCTGTTCTTTAAATTTATCTACATAGTCAACATCCAGAATTATATATTTTTCTCGTCAGCTCTTGACCTTTCGATAAACACCATTGTAGTAATTAGAAAAATCGTTATTCCTCATGTTGAAAGGCGTCATATATGGTTTCAAATCTTTGACCTTGCAATAAGTTTGGATTTTGAGAGTTAAAAGAATTGACGCAAGATCGGGAGAATAGGACGGATGTGACAAAATTTAAAAGCCACATTGCTTTGATCGCTCAAAGTAATATTCATAGTCGTAAGAATATATAGACGACTTTAATGATCATACTATGCCTTTTTTTAAACAGGGCATCACGCACATTGTTCATTAGGGTTCCATAATACAGCAGTAATGATGCTCTGACCCTTTTCCAGGTAATGTGTTAAAATTGCTGCATTTGAGTCTCTAAAAACAGACATGGCCTTCACTAAAGACTTCTGCTCCTTAGCCTTGTGGGAAGGGAGGCATATGTGCTTCTACTTCTTGCTGAACCTTAATGGTTTCTGGATCATATTGATCTATCTAAAATTCGTCAGTAGTTACCAGGCGACCCATAAACTCTTCTTCATTTGGCTCCAAATTATTCAACTTCTCAGTTGACAGGCTGATCTCTGCTTCTGAAAAGGAGTTAGTACAGTGGAATTCAGAGCGCTAGTACCTTTGAAATGTGCTGTTTTTTGCGAATCATTTTCTACCATAACTATGACCAGCCTCATCCCTAATCATTTATATGAGTATTCTTCAATTTAATGGGATGTAAAATCATCTATTTTCTTTACTGTGGCAGTGGCAGCAGCATCTACGAGTGCTGATCTTTGACCCCTTTATTTGTCTCTAAGCCGACCCATAGCGATGGACAGGAGGTATGCGGGTTTGTAACCTCCCCTTCTCTCCATAAAGCTCTTTGTATATTGAAGTTGTAAGCAGATACCTTCTAATAAAAATTTTACTTTTATACCTGTGATGAATACTGTTGCGTGTGTGTGGTGTTATAAAATGATAATAATAATATTATTCTGGAGTCCTAGAATTGTCTTTTCCTAGATTTATTGGTAACAATAACTTTCAACAATAAACTTAACAATCTTTAAAAAATTAAATCAAGTTACACTGATTAGACTGAAATAATAAATATAATAATTCTAATATTCGAGATAAAAATCCTAGTAAGCAACGGCACCTGGTACGCCGAAGCCAAGAAAAAGAGTCCGATTTAAAATATACGAGTTAACAACAAGCATGTCTAGTTATGCTGAAGCCAAGTTCAAGATTCCAACTAAGACAGAATCTGTTACATATGGTTTCTATCGAGATAGACCACGTGGGGTCTGAGCGGGGTGTCAACCACGCTCCATCCACTCAGACCACCCGGTCCATAATTTACAACAATACCTCCTTTCCAGAAAAAAATTATTATTCAAAATCCCGTGCTCCACATAAACTTTAGTTTTCATCTTGGAAAATAAACAATCAAATTTGAAATTAATTTTGAGGTATAAGTTTCAGTGAAAGAACCCACCTCTATGAAAAATTTCTCACTATGAGAAAACATGTATCTACTTGAAAATTCCTTTTCCATCTCACAACATTTCTCACGTTTCCACAAGCCGTAAATTTGCCGGGCTCTCTTAATCTTCCATATACAAGAACTTAATTACACTGCGAGACTATGTGTTCTCTATACTTCAGATTACTTCAATTAGTGGCTTACTGAAATCAAACGAATCAACATTAACCGTTTGAATCCCAGGAGGTATTGAAAAAACACTGTAGAAGAATCACAAACAGAGCAACTGTGCTTTCTCAGAATGAGTACGAAAAGACCCAAGCAAGATAGCTCTTGTTTTATTTTGTCGAGAAATACGAAGCGGCGCGATAGCGCTTTGTTTATTTTACACCGATGAGTCCCAATCGGAGCTATTGTATTGTTTTACCTATTGAAATATGTACTATTTACATTAAAAAGAGCTGTGTATTGTACTTGCTTCAGTAAACCTGAGCGCGAATTCAACAATCGGTAACGCACCATCAGTTGTACATAATGTTCGAAATGTACTGGGTTCTCTCGACATAAAATCTCAACCGCACGATCACACCGCTTGTGACCCAAACGGTTAATAGTTGTAGTTTATAGCATTGTCAATACAAGAACCCAATTAATTTTATTTGGATATCTAGGTTATTTTTCTCTTTGTATTAATTAAAATTTTACGATACCCATATGTATTCAATTGTATTTTCATGAATCCCAGAGACAGTTATTTATCATGCTAATTTTAAATTCATCATTTTCAAAAGAACACTATATATTATACTATTAAATCCATTGTAAATCCCTTATAAAATATTTTTTTCATGTAATCAGTTTTTATTTTAAAACTTAATCAGTGTTCTGTCATTTTATTAAGCATTTAACAATCGAAACATAGTAGGAATTTCGAATAAAAAAATTATATAAAGCAGTTGCTTATAAAATCGATAATTGTATAACTTAACGCAAGTATAAAAAGGCTACTGTGCTTTATTTTCTTTAGAACTCGTCCATGGCCATCCGTCTCAAGTTCATACCAACGGATGTCCTTTCATTGCCATAGGTTAATGTCTTCATTAATTATTCAAACCCTAAATTGTTCTTTTGTATGTAATAAAAACATTGTCTTATCTAATTTCCATTGCCTTTCTGCATGCCGCTTAACATAATAATGTATTAATGATGTGTTATATTTCTATGACGCGATTCAATTAAAAAACAAGGAAGCACAACAACTATTCAGCATTTGCTACTCTTCAAATCCAGAACTGACAGCGCTTTGAATAACCAGAACTTATTTGCTTAGTACATGATTGCCATGACAATGTACGGAAGGATAAAGAAGGTGTGCTCCACCCTTTGTAGTCGCATGCAGACGATTTTCATGTTCAAAAATACTTCCATTGTAGATGGGTGAAAGAATAAGATAGGGTGCTTAATCCTAAAAGCAAATTGTTGAAGTCATTAAGTCATAAAATGTTGCCCGTGCTGTTGCACAAAAGAATTGCTGCAACGGCACTTACTTTGCCAGCAATTGTAGTTTGTTGCACGTGATGGTGTACTTTTCCGGTAAGGCACACTACGGCTTTTGTCCCGACTACTGTTTAGTTGTTGTTTTAAGCGGATTAATCCAGATTATCGACTTCGGCTTTGTTCCAGCTAATCAAGGAGTGGTTTTCTTCAATGAACCGAAAAATTTAAATATACAGAATGGAATCAAGCAACGCGTTGCGTCATGAAATAATGTCACAGTATTTCTCACGCCTATGATTTTATTGTTCTAATACAAACATTTCCTTGATAAAATAAGTGCTTAAAAATTTCTCTTGCATCGAAAATTTTCAGTTTTTTTTTTTTTTTTTTCGATTTTTTAAGTATATATTAATGTACTTATAGTAGTAAGAATTATAAGAGAAGGCCGTTAACTGCTTTTCTTTTGTCCTTTGATTCCCATAAAATCCCAGAAAAATATACCTCTTTCGGAAATAGTTACTCCTTAGTATTAAGTTTTTAAATTGTTCGATAAATACATGGTTATAGAGTTTACTATTAGTCCCATGATTACTAATTTCTTTATTACATGTAAGTTTGATTTAATCCTCGATTTCAAATATTTCTTTGTGGCCGCGATAGCCTAGTGGTCAAGACATCGGATCATGGCTAGCGTGTCATGAATTCGAGCCCATTACCACTGAAGACCCGCCGTGTAGGGGCGCGATGCACGTTAAATCTGTCGAGAGCTCAAACGTCCTCCCGTTGGTGTGGTAGTTAGGAGAGGGAGGTGCCAGCTCAGGTGTCATCCGCGTCACTTGACCATGGTCCAAAATTACGTGGTCCGTTGCCAAAAGCCCTCGTGTAGCTAAAACAGTGCGACGTTTATATTCACTCACACACTCACATTCAAATATTTCTTTAAATTTTATTTTTTCCCCCGTCCTTAGTATATATTTTTGAAATGTATAAGTAACAGTATGCAAGAACGTCAAATTGACTTTAATCTCTTTTATAAGCCTTTTTTTTTTAAGTTAAGAGGTTTTCAATTTTTAAAAAAGAAATAGCATATTATAGGGATCTTTACAGAGCACGGTATTTTTTGGTATCCCGTAGTGTATATCTTTATGTAAGTACGTGATTGACGGTTTTAAGCTTCTCTTCCTAAGGCAGTGCTTCTCAAATTTTCAATATTTGCGACCCAATATGCAATCATATTTTTCATCGCCCCCCCCTTCTATACAAATAATAATATATTGAATTCAATAATACTATACTTTTGACGCTAAAGCTACAATACGACTTTAACCTTTTAAGTGGCACCTTCGTATATATACGTCTCGCCGATGCGTTAAATTCCCCGGACGTATATATACGTGTTTCCAAAGTACGATCACTTCTGTGCACTGCTATCCATAAAATTATCCCGAAAGCTTCAAAATGTAATGAAAGGACACATTGACAGTGTTTGCGAAGGATTTACTTATATCGGATGATTTGTTATTTGTTCTTTTTCTTCTCCCTCCCCCATCCCCGATACATCACATACGTGCTCCTATGTCGAAAACAGAGGCATTGGGAAGCGAATCGCGTTACATTCAATCGGCAGTTATAAGGGATTATTTATAAACCGTATAGATTATCAAGATAAATGTTAATTTTTGTATATAATTTTATATATGACAAGCCCATGAGGTCACTGGTAATTATTAAGCTTGTTCTTAACTTGATATTGTTAAGGTAATCATAAAATATGTTGTGCAGTATTGATACATTTATAAATGTATTTAAATCAGTGTAAATGTTAATTTTATTTTTTATTATGTCAGATTGTATTTTGTTTGTTTACTTACAATAAAGTAATAATTTTTTTAAATCTTTTGTTTTCAACTTTTCAATAGGCTAGCGCCCATCTCGTAGGGTTATCACGCGCCTTGGGGGAGGAGCCCCACAGTTTGAGAGGAGCTACCCTAGTCGCTTATTGTATTTGGTTAATACCAGTGAAGAGTCCTTTGGGATACCTTATAATCTTTCATCATTTTTCACCCACCACTTTTACAACTACATATAATGCACTTAGATTTTTCTTCCTTATATATATATATATATATATATATAATTTTTGCTTACCACTGGATCATAGAACAGGAATAATTGTTTACATGACACACGTGACTACTGGTAAATTAACAAGTATTTGGTTCTGATAAAACCAACAAACCTTTCATGTTAACCATTGAAAAAGCAAAGGATTTTTTTTTTCTTTGTCCATTTAATTTCCAAACTGGGATATGCATCCTGAAGTTCGAAGTGATTGATTGCTTACGAGGCGAACGTAGGTCTTCCTTATATTACTTTTGATTTTTGGTGGTATATATTATTAGTCCTAAATTAAAGATTTAAATATAAAGAATTAAGTAACGCCATGGAGTCATCAGATTGGTTAAGCAATATTAAATTATCTATTAATAAAAATGCGTAGTTTTCGAATAAGAAGCCCAATGGCTGAGTGTTGCGTATCGTGCTTCCACGCCACAGGTCCGGGGTTCAAAACCCGAGCTAGACCAGGTCACCTCCGCCTTTCATTCCTTCAGGGGGTCGATAGATGAGCACCAAGCTGGCTTAGAAACTTTTCACTGGGGGTTTCGAGTCAGACTGACTCCCTGACCGGACCATCTGCTCATGCACCTCAGCGCCCAAGGTCATGAAAACTGAGATGGGCATAATAGGCCTTGGCCCGCATAGGCTGTTGTGCCACAGTTAATGTTGTTAGCTATTAGTACTTCAGTTATATTTGTTAAATGTGGTTTGTGCATGATTGTTACCAAAACGTTGATAAATAATTTATGAAACGTTAATATATTTTTTAGAAAGAGGAATGTGAATAAATTTACATATTTTGAATATATGCATTAAAAATATTTACGTAAATATTTATCAAATTAAAAATACCGATATGTGTGTGGAGCAGTTTTGTGAAATTCTCATCAACTTTTTACGATAAATTGCTGGATTTTTGTGTAGCACCTTCAATAGCCCATGACATTTAATGATAAAACGAAATGAACTTTTCTAATTCTCTCGTGTCATTTTCGTTCCATTCGTTTAAAGTATCTTACAATTGTTCTGGAATTCCCAAAATAATTTACACTTTGAGGCATCGTCTCGATTATCCTGTTTCTATTTCGATTCGTAAATTTTTTGCCAAGAAAATGCCGAGTGATTTAGGCTTAATCGAAAGACTTCAACGATGTGTGAAGATAACCGTTAAGATTTCCATTAAAGATTTGAAAAAAAATAAGTCTTTAGAATTAAATTATTCGTTGCGGCGAATGAACGTGAATTTTCTAGAACTTTCTCTGTGAAATTAAGCTTATAAATGAGAAAATGCCTGATATTGTATTTCTCGAAACGATTTCGATTAAGGAATTTTTTTTTCTTCTCCTTATCTCTAAGAATGTGTTTAAAATTTATTCCTATCCTAGAAAAATAACACAAAACATTGTATCTAACATTTCATGTTTCAATTAATGAAATTGTGCATGTATTTTTTTTAAAAAGTTTATTTGGGGAATGAACCATACTTCTGTGAGGGATTTTAGATTGATTAGATGTTGTTTTTGTATATTATTAGAAAATTTAAATTATAAGTGACTTAAATAGAAAATTTCACTTTTTCAGCACTCGAAATGCCATAGTATCTTAGACAAAGGTATCCCTTAAGAAAGTAATTAGTTTACAAAATGTCAATATATATATTTATTCAGTTTTCGTGTTTTACAGAAAGATTCAAGTTCTTATTTATTTTTGTATAAATTATTTTTTCGGCATAAAAAATTGCAATCTAATGAAATATTTTTTTTCCATATTTTTCTAATTTCAAAGCTTTGTAAAATCATGAAAATCCACTTAAAATTAAAATTTATTTAAGTTCAAAAAATCATCTTCGAAAGAACACTGATACCTTAAAACACATTCTTGTTTCAAAAATTAATGCGAATCATTTTTATATCATGTATTTTAAGTATATAAATATAATCTCCTGAAATAATTCTTTAAAAATATTAACAAAAATAGTTATTAAATTTCTAACATTTATTTTATGAATGAAAATTGTTACATTTTTGTCATGTCTATCTTTCTTTTAGAAGAAATTAGAAAACTATTTGAGGAATACATTATTTTAATCGACAGTACTGATTCCATGTTATGGATTTTTGCTAAAATAAGACGAAATTGCAGTAAACGTACAAACGAAATTGAAATATATAAATATTAGTTTGGAATGATAGGAGTTTTATTCCTTGTTATATCTATCAATATATTGATATCCATTATACTCTATTTAAATGTTGTATTTAAACCGTATTCAGCAAGTAACAGTTTTGGAACGAGGTTTTCGGAAGGCCTTTCGAGAGATTCTCCGTTCTTGCCTGAACCTCTTCAACTGAGGTAAAATGGGTTCCCTTTAAGCAAGATTTAAATGTTGGAAATAAGAAAAAGTCTCATGAGGCCAAATCAGGTGAATAAGGAGGATGCCCCATCACAGTAATGTTTTTGGTGGTCAGAAACTGCTTAACAAATAGGGCCGTGTGAGCGGGTGTATTGTCTTGGTGGGACACCTATCCATCACGCCCCAATTCTGGCCTTTTTTCTAAATCTTTTCACGAAGTATCTTTAGTACTTCAATGTAGTTGTGTTGATTAACAGTCTGACCACTGATGTGAGTAAGAATTTACGCATATCACGAATTTTGGAAATCGTTTGGTCTGTAATCGCTTACCTTGGGCTTCCAGCACCCGTTCATCATCTTCCACACTGTTCCTTCCCCCTGAAAACCGCTTATGGCATCCAAACACATGTGCACGAGACAAATATTCGTCTCCATAAGCCTTGGTTAATATTTGAAATGTTTTCGTGGCTGATTTAAGTTTCACAAGAAACTTGATTTTGTATCTCTCAACATTTTTCCGCAGAATGCAATTGCACGTGTTCACTCAATGACGCAGTACTCCCGACTGGCGTAATCGATTTTGGTGAAACTGGCCACATAGATAGAGGGGTGTGGGATGACGCCATCGAAACAGTTGTTGCCAACTTCACTCTTTTTTTCAAGCTACACACTTAGTCTCATTTTTTTGTGTCACACCATGTATAACCTGTTTCTATTCACTGACTGATATTTTTGACACATTTGCCTTGAAAATATTACGACTCCCGTTTTCTATGATTTGGTAATATCTTTTTAATTGGGAATTAAAAATATATTTTTGTTTCCTCTTTTTTTTAAAAAAAAATATTGCTCTTGAATAAATTGTATCAACTTTCTAGCATTAAATGCAGCCTGCTTAAAAATGTATTTTTATTTTGTTAATAATAATGGATTTCTTTGTAATAATATCTTCAAAACAAATTTCTTAAATTTAATAATAAATCTTAATACTATTGATCATATAAAAAGAATAAAACCCACACTATGTTTTACGGTATCGTCCTTTGTCATTAAAAAAACTTCGAATTGCAAATTCACATTCTAGATACACAATAAAAAACGCTTTCTACATTTTCACTATGCCCACGCTTCTACAGTGAAAAGAAAAAGTAAATATTTAAGTTTCTCTGTTTTCTCCGTTGTTGCTCTCGGCAGTAGGTGTGGTGAAAGAACCAATCAACGCTAATCACCGTTCCTGCACCTTACTTACTCTTTGAAAAGCATTCCTTTTATTTTATTTTTATTTTTTGTTCCATCTCGAGATCAACTTCCGGATTGAAATGTTTCGATTTTGTTCAGATGTTTTTCAATCGCAGCTCTGTAATGAATATTAAAGTGATTTTGATTTTAAAACAAAATTAGAGTTTAGAAAATGTTTTTATAATGACAATTTAGTACTTCTTATATTAAACTGCGGAAACGCAGGTTGAGGAATTTCAATTAAAATTTTATGGTTGTAATGAATTTTGTGTTTGTTCCAAGTTAGGATATTTTTTTTTTATTTTTTGCTCAAATTTAAGAAATGTTTAATTTTTTCATTCAATTTTTGCAGGAAGTAATTATTTGAATTTTTTACTTTGTGAAACATTCTACTTTTTTATGCTGTAGGTTAGGCTTTTATTTGTTTTCGTTATGGAAATTTTAATTAAAGAAATTCTTAAGAGTGCGTTGTTTTTCAGAAACCCAATGGTAAAATCTAATTGAATTCCATCTTTTATTTTTTTTCTTTAAAAATTTAAATATTAAAATTGATTTAATTACTAGACTTTCATTATCTCCATGTAAAAATAAATTTAATAGTTTATATTTAAAAATCTGCATTAAAAAACAAATTCATGCGTTTTCAAGAATTAAAAAATTTAGTAACTTAAGATCTTAAAATAAAAAAATAAATAACAATCTAATGTGTTCATATTTGAACTTAAATTTAATACATTCAAAAATCCAATTTCGATGATAGTTTTATTATTATACGTAATTTACTTCTTAATACCAAAAACAATTTCCCTTATCTTGATTTAATTCTAAAAAAAACTGAAATTTTCGCGGAAAATAAACCAAGAAAGATTCTTAAACAGATTTAATATAATATAGAAGCGATATCCATTTTTACAGTAACTCTTAACAAGAAAATAACATATGCAAGAGACTACTTATTCATAATGATGCCATTTTGTAAAGTCTGCTGTATAAAAAATAAGGATTTATGGAAATCAAAAACCTTTAAAATTAATCTAAAATGCAGCAAAAACTTTTTTTTTCACTTTTCTTTTCTTTGTTATCAGTAAGTTGTACTTTTAGCAAGGTCAATTTAATTTCCACAGACACAACTTTCTTCTATCTTTACAATCTAATTCCAAACAATTTCCTGTTTTTTGACATTCGAGAAAATTCTTCACCACCGCTTTCTTTTTATTTCCTCTCAACTCTAGAAACTTTTCTAAAAATGCCAAACGCGATACATTCTCGCACGCATTTTATCTTTCGCAAGTTTGAACAAAGAAGTTGTTAACGAACAAAAAAGCAAGAAAGAAAAAGAAATCAAATGAAAGCTACGCTTTTAAACGGCAAACAACTACTGTGGAAGAAAACAAGGAAACTGACCGTTGTTCTAAAAGAGCATTTGAGCCAATGGACCCGTTAAAGCTGAAAAAGAACATAAAAACTATCGTATACTTACTTCCCTTTTTTCCCCTATTGCCGATATGGGTCGCTATACTCATATATTTCGTTTCTAAATCGTTTTTTTTTTCTTCTTTTTTTCTAGATATGTCCTCAAGCTCACTTATTTTATCCATTGATCTAGGTAATTAAATGGACAAAAAGCTTTAGTGTATCCACTTTTTTTGTCCTTAAATTGCCGACTACTTTTATTGATATCAGTTTCTTGAGAAATGTTTCTTTTCTTGTGCCTGAAGTGATGGAAGTAAAATACGAGGTTGAATCTGGCTTCTGTGAGTTGTGATTTAGTTTGCGAAATATCAGCCGTATTACATTTATTTTGAATGTTGTCATTAAGTTTATTACCCTTTTCATATTGAATTACGTGTTCCATGGGTAAAAAGAAATTAAAAATAAACAAATGGAAATTTATAGACTTATTGGTTGCTATTCAAGTTGTGTAGGTGGTTGAGTATTAAATTACGTTTTATTTCTAAACATTGTTACGATAAAATAATATTTTTTTTAAAAAAATGATTGCTTCAATTTAGAAATTTTAAATTTAGTTATATTGAAAAAAAAATACCGTATTTATTCTATTCTAAGCCACAAACCAAATTCTCACTCTTTTTTTTTTTTTTTTTTTTGTGAAAAAATTTGAAAAAATAGTGTAAGAGATTTATTCGATGTTCATTTACGAAATTTAAAAAATAATAAATTGAGAAGTAATTATAAGTGAACACAATTCATTTATTTTACCATTATTAAAAAAAAAATTAAGGTATTCGAACACGTTCGGAGTACTTTTTAACAAAATAGCATACTAAAACATTATAAATGCTCTTTTAGGACTCGATACCAATAAATATTACTATTTAACTATCAAAATTTAAAATAAATTACCTGCATTTTACACATTATAAGTGAAATTTTAGCAATAGTTTTGAAAAACTTCAAAGCAGTTAGAGAAAAAAGTAATAAACATATATTAGTAAAAATATTACTAAAACAAGTTAGATGATTTATCTAGAAAATGTACTAAAATTTTAATTTTTTATTAAAATTTGAAAATTTTAGAGCTGATTGAGTAAACATTATAAGAAATGTTACATTTTTTATGAGACCATTATTTAAATAACAAGCCATAACTCAAAAAGTATTCATACAATAAGAAATATTTTAGTACATTCTCTAGAAAATAACATAAATATCAGGTTCAAAAAGTTTTACAGAAATACATTTGTAACATTTTGAATTATCAGACTCGCCATGATAGATTTTGAGCAATTTAAATGCCCACTTCTGGTAGATCAAAAACCCACTTCCGGTTTTTCTAACTTTATAAAATTGATTGTAACTTGGCCTCTAGGTAGCGTAGAAACAAAACAAAGTATGTTTCGTTAAGTCAAAAGATAGCTCTATTCAATAAAATAAAAAAATATATATTTTCCTTGACTGAACTTGGTCATTTTCAACGTGTTCGGATACCTTAAATGCACACATGAAGCTGTAATTCTTCAAACCGTCTGTATCATGTTCAATTTCTCTCATCCTACGAATCTTTCCGCCTTCGATTCTATGCCGCACTCGATTTTCAGTAGCATTTAACATAAGGAAAAAGTGTTGCCTAGATTCGAATAAATACGGTAATTATATAAAAAAAAAACACCTGGTATTTTATATCATGATTTTTTCATTTAAATGTATACATATTTAATTAATGAATATGATTTTTTAAAAATATCTAAGAACATATTATTTGTTTTTAAATTAATTTAATGTGTGGGGAGGATGTTTTGTGTTAAGAAATATCCAAATATACTTCAGATTTATGTTAAATACCAACAATTTAGAACTTTTTTAAGGTAAAGTATAATTTTGAATTGCTTTAAAAAATTAAAACATTTAAAGTATCGATATTATTAAAAGAGGCACGATTTTTTTCCTTAAATTACTTTTCTAGCCTGGTTTTAGATTTAAAAAGTTTAGTACTAAGATAATTATATTTTTCTATTTTATAAATTACATTCTCGTAAGCAAAGTTAAAGAATTGTAGGTAGTTAAAAATTAATACTTTTGGTATTGTATACCGAAGGTTACAGGCGCAAAAACAGTCTCAATTGTAACGATTGGCATTTTGCCGAGTAAATTTCTTAGTTATCACTTCTTTGAGTTTTTCAGATTACGTGTTAACAATTAAGGTGACTCAATTTAAATAACCTACATTATACACTTCATCAAAAGCCTACTTACCGGATTAAATTTCAGTGGAAAAGGCCTTGGTTAGACCTTGTACCAAATCCGGTGCCTAGTTCCGATCGTACCAATGGCTCAAATAATCGGTTCCATCTAAATTGGATTCCTTTTTAGTCATCCTCCCACTTTGATGTTAAATAACAGGTTTTTTTAAAATTAACTTTACCGTATTTTCTCATGCTCTTTCACAATTGAGTGTAGGAGTGTGCGTTCTTGATTGGGTGCTAGCGTTTAATTTTAAGCGGTGTAAATATAATTCAGGGCTTCGAACCGTAATTTTTTTTCTTTCCAGTTCAACTAAAAAGTAAATATTTCGGTTCAGTTCCGGTTTTCGTTCCGCCAAAAATAACGTTTTCGGCTCAGTTTCGAATGAATAATTTTATTTTATGTATGTTCTTATTTGTACTAAAAATATAATTCTTTCATAAACAAAAACACAATTATATCAAAATTTAGAAGATTTTATTCTTTTTTTTATTGATAGACTGTGTATTGATACAATTAACCAGCATGCACGATACGAGTGGTGACCAGAGAACGGCGAGCATTGTTATCCATTATCAAAATCGTATTTGACAACTAGGTTGATGATTCTGGTTTATTTATCCAAACAATCTAAAAAACATCCGTAAATGATCTCATACTGAGATTCTAGCAATATAACTCAAACTGATGTTTTTCTGAAAAAATCATCTACTAGTTTATTGAACTGAATTAAATCTGCTTTCTACAAGTAGTTTCATGTGAAACTGAAACAGAAAAGTAGTAGTGAACGTCAAAACAGGGAATCGAGAAGTAATGCCCATGTCATGATGATAATTATATACGTTTGATGTTTCATTAGAAAATATTGATTAGTTTGTTACAGTAACAATATGACTGAAAATATATCGAACTGAAATAAACCGATATTTTTTTTTTCGGTTGAGTTCCAGTTTTCGTTCCGACCAAAATAACGGTTTTTCCTCTTTTTATGTGTGTGTGGTTCAGTTCCGATTCGAAGTCTTGATATAATTTCATCTATAAAGTTCAATTTTATTTCCTGTCCATTTTAGATGAACATTTTCTTTTAAAATAAGATTTTCGCCAAAATTGATCTTTACAGCAGATCTCTTACCTTTCTATTAAACATCTTTACAGGCAATTTAATATAATTCTATAAAAATAATTTTGAAATTCATACTGAATTCAATAATTATAAATTCTTACTCTAAACTTTTAAATAATGAATGTTTTTAATCGAAATATTTAAACTTTAATCAGCCAGTTAAAGCCTTGTAGCTTGATAGCATATCCTAGTTTCTCGACAGTTTATGGACAACACCCTACTAATTGTGTTCCTGTTTTTTTATGGCCAAAAACCGCATGAGCAAGTTTGTCGGTTCAATCTTGATTCTATTAAAATAGTCGTATGGAATTATTTGAGTTTATTTCGCTATAAATCTAGTGGCCGCGTTAGCCTAGTGGGGATGGTAACGGACTCGTGGCCGACGTGTCATGAGTTAAAGCCTAATGCCATTGAACACCCGCCTTGTAGAGAGATTGATGCTCGTTAAGTCTGTCGAAACTCAAAATCCTCTCTTTAGAGTGGTATGAAATTTCGAAGAGGGGGGGGTGGCCAGCTCGGATGTCCTCATCACTTGACCATGGGTCAAAATTATGAGCTCCGTCGTCAATAGTCCTCATGATCCTCCCGATTACAAAATTTAAAACACTCACTCATTTACCCACACCTTGATTCTACTGTGTGCGACACCCTTGCAATTGTGTATTCCTTTACTTGAAGCCGAAAATTCATGAGTCAAGTTATTAGTTGTCTTGATTCTACTAAAATCATCCTATGGGATTATTGAGATTACTTCACGCTAAATCTAATTGCAAAGCTAACTCCATGATAAGTATTTTGAAAAATTGGAGAAAGAAATGCTGCGGGGATACAGGTGTTGCCACCGTCCTCGGATCGAAGTTATAAATCAAAAAATTCCTCGCATTAATCCTCGTAGTTGTTTTGATAGGTTTTTAAAAATAAAGTAAAATACAGGGTTATCAGAAATGAATGACCCGATTACAAAATTTAATGATTCCCAGATGAATAAACGGAAAATGATCATTAATATGTTATTGCAAAGATAAAATGTGAAATTTTGAATTTGTAACATTGCTTTTGTCAAATAGGCGGCAGCAATGTTGTAATTATAAAAAGAATCAGAAATGGCGTCGCAGTGAGGGAAGGCATTTGTGTGCTCTCGTTTGCAAAAAATCTGTCAGTAATCAGAGTTCAGCGTGAATTTCTGAGAAAGTACCATAGAAATTCACCGATATCTAAAACTATAAGAAGATGGTATAAACAGTTCCATGCCTATGTAAAGGCAAAAGTCCAGGGCGACCAAGTTCGCAATGAATTTTTGTGGGTGACTAAAGGAAGTCGCATTGAACATTTGTGAAAACAAAT
Organism: Trichonephila clavata; assembly: GCA_019973975.1. NCBI lineage: Eukaryota > Metazoa > Arthropoda > Arachnida > Araneae > Nephilidae > Trichonephila > Trichonephila clavata. Next base: position 65,719 of record BMAO01018312.1, on the reverse strand, counting down.
TTTACTTTACGTCAAGAAACGTTACGTACGAAAAAAATTTCATATTTTATCTTTACAATGACATCTTAATTGTCACTTTCCGCTTATTCATCTGGGAATTATTAAATTTTTTTTGTAATCGGGTCGTTCATTTCTGATAACCCTGTATATTCAAAACGACCATTTTGAACTATGAGAAATAATGCTTGAAATGTGTGTGTGTTGATAATACTTCGCAGCTAGAAATACGTTTTTCATTGTAGAATTGAAAGACAAAAAATTATTTTTAAATAATCATTAAAATATAGTAGAGGTTAACTGCTTGGTGGGCACCAGCACATAAAGATGGAATGGTTAAAAGTGTCTCACAAATTACAATTTAATCTGATCATCTCTATATATAGATGATCATGTATATTATGTGTCATCTAACTTTTAAATATATCGAGTAATATAAAATAATTTTTGTAACATAATATCCTTTAGTTATTTTTATGAAACATATGAAATAAAGTCTACGCTGAGAAAATTCTTTATCTTCTCCATCTGGTGACCTGAATAAACCAACAATTTTCTCATTCGACATTCTGGCGCAGTCTATACCCAAATCAAACACAGTCTGGTCGTCGGCAGGACTACACATCAAAATCTGCTCATCGAAACTAAAGGAAGAAGCGATGACAACTTTTTATCCTATTTGATAGGTCACTTGATAAGTGACATTTTATATCTTCCTTCTGTAAAACTGCGTCTTGTACCACGGAGTTTTTTCGATAAGCGTTCCGCATTCTTGGCGATTATTTGGCCGGTTATATAAACTATGGTTGTAAATTATTTGATTATTATTTTTGGAATCAAGTGTTTCTTGATATCAAGCTCTGAGTTTGTCTTTTATGAAGGTCTGAAATATATGAGAATAAGAGGTTTTCTTGACTTTTGTTGACAGACTTACATTGACACCTTTATTACTAAGGCCATCCACTTTTCCCCGGAGAGAATTCCGTTTCTGTTAATTTTTTAAACATACTTAAAGTGATGACAAGGTCAATTTTATTGAAAATATTATTGTAATATATAATGCATAAAAATATGACAACATCCTACATCAGGGGTGGGCAATCGTTTTGACTCAAGGATCATATTGTGGAAGCGGAAGATACCTGAGGGGTGCACCTTTTTTAAAATGATTGCATTCATTAGTTAACTCAGCATCTCAAAAAAGGTTTAAATTGTACCATAAAAAATCAATAAATATAAGCTAAATAAAATAGGGCAGTTTTATTCACATTTTATTTCTTGCTCTAATTTCATATTTAACACAAACTCATTTAATTTTAGATTAAGTTTATTGATACAAATGTACCCTATCACACTTTTCTACAATTTTTTTTTTCTTAATTTGGGAAGAAATTGCTTGTTGAAATTCTCATTACACCCTGCTAGTCTATATCAGCCAAACACTTTATCTATATTTATTCTTGTTGATCTTCCCACTAGGTAAACTTTGCTCACAAATATATGTTGACCTAAATATAGAGAACATTTATCTATATATTTGGTTTTTTGACGATCTTGGCAGGTCGCTATTTGCTCACCCCTGTTCTATGATAAACTTAATTAAAATCTCTATTTCTATTTTGATTTTTTTTCATCATCTGCAGTCGGAGAAAGGGTTGAAAATTTTACAACTATTTTCAAGAATAAATTTATTTTTAATAAACTCCTTCTTACACTTATCAAGTGTGTTATCGAGATTTCTCACGACAATATTTTATTATTTAAGTTTAAATAAATTTTAATGATAATTATGTTGACTAATATGATATTATAATATAACTTAATTCATTTTCTCTAGATTTATTTATTTATCAAATGCCTGGCCAATGACCATCAGGTCATTAGACAGCGAGCTCTCCAATACATTTTTACAATACAGTTCAAATTCTTAAGAGCAGAACACACTTCTGAATGAGCAGCGTCCTTGACTTGTCCAGAAGCACACAAAACACAAAAAGGGGAGTCAGTCATTAAAACGAAACAAATGGGCACAAAGGCAGCCATGTCCAGTCTAAACTCAGGCACAACAGTAGCACGAGGCGAGTCCAAGGCAGTCGTGATTTTAATAGCAACCTCCAAGATTTATTTTTAATAGTACTGGCGGCTGTACTACGAAGACATTTTTTATAGATCTTATTAATCTCAAATTTAACAGAGTCAAGAGGGGTAAGTCTGTGGAAGACCTTTGGAGAATATCCCTACCTCTTTTCACCAAGAAGTCCGCCATCTCATTTCCCAAAAGACCACAATGGGATGGCACCCACTGGAAAGCATTTTCTCTAGATTTTAGTCACTTTAAAATAAGCTTAATCCTGAGTTTGTCGTTTATGAATAATTCTGAGATTGATTTCATTAAACTTAATTGGAAGGGTAATGACAATCTATCATCTTTAATGAATCATTGGTGTATCACCCAGGAAATTAATAATCGTGTTCCTATAATTTCAATCATTACTGTATTAATGATAGACATGGTGCTGATAATTATCAATTATCAATGCATAATAATGACGGATAAGTTTGGAGGTGTGTATTAATTATAATTTAACACACATCGCCAAGATATTCAATCAACCAATGCACTATTAATTGTGGCTTTGGCTATTTATCTAAATGCTTCAAAAGATGCGATAATTTATTTTTAAATATAAAATATATTTTCGTACAGATACTTGTTTTGTATTGGTTTTATTTTTTTTAGGAAATAGTACACAGAAACAATTCCCCTTGAAATTCTGAATTTAGTAATTTTTTTTCACTTCATAACTGTTAATTTGATCAACTCTGTATATGTAGAAATGGTATAGTTAAATCCTTTTGATTTCTGAAATTCTCACAAAAAATTTTCAAAAATGTTTATATAACTCCTCATTTGAGTTACAATTAAAAATATGGTATTAATAGTAATTTATTGAAAAGTAATCTGAATTATTTTATTAAATAAATTTACAGAAACTTTTTTTATTTATATTTGGGTTTTAAATTAATCTCTCTAAAGGTTATTACAGTCATTGTAAGAACGTTTTAAACAAAGCAAAAAAAAAAAACATTGAAAATGACGTTACGTTTAAGTGGTTAAATTAATAAAGCTAAATATATTGTTTTGGAAGAATTCTCGATGTATTTAAAGTAAACGTAGCGTGAAATAAATAAATAAAAGCAAATAAATTTCCTGTAGTGTATTCATTGAACTCGAGAAGCGTTGTCATGGAGACGCATAATTTTATTAAAGTAAGAGTTAGTGAGTATGTTCTCATGGTATAATGTGACATTCAAAATAATATTAATTCACAGATGCTGTAATCCAAAAACACCATAACTGAACATTTTTGGATGAAAAAATTTCCAAATATATTAAAAATAAGTTTTTTCTTACAAGAGGCATGACGAAACTCTTTTCATACTGCATGTACAGGGTGATTATAATTAAAGCCCCACTTTCAAAATGCTGTAAAATAGAACCACTGATCAGAATGGGCCAACTAAGCCCAGGCCCAGGGCCTCGCCCTCAGTGGGGACCTCGTTTCGTTCTCCACTCCGTCTTAATAAGATCTTGATCCGGATACTTTTAATGGTCAAATATTATTCCCGTACATATTCTTCGAAGAACAGGGAATTTCAAACTGCTTGTCAATTGGCAAAAGTGGTAAGACTGTATTATTATGTGATGACCGTTGTACACGTCTAGGTCTAATACCATGAACAATCATTCGACTTATTTAGTCAAAATGCGGCCATCGGTCAAGCCGGTTTGTGCCAATGTTTTGAGATTGTGAGTCGTGCATATTTGTTTGTTTCAGATTACCATTTGAACGAGTATTTGATAATGTATGCTATATTACTGCCTACTTTTAAATATCTCAGTAGGGCCTACTTTTGCACGTACAATGCCTAAAATGTATTTTAAGATTTCTCTGGGCCCATGGTCTCAAAGAGTCTTCAGACGTCCCTGAATACACTTGTTGAAGGGGAAATTGGTATGGCATACGAAAAAAAGTTCGAGTGTATCGATCGATAGCACCCCTGTAAGCGGCATAACTAAATCACCTACAAGTGATACTTTGAAACTATTATTGACGGAATTTCTTTAGAACTGCTAGCTCGCAGTCGCCATTCTTGTTAAAGAGCTCCATAAGCAGAGCGCGATCTTTCATTAAGAGACTCATCGCAAGCTGCTCTGATGCAATATGAGAGAACGTTACGTACCCCTCATTTTATAACAAACGCAATGTCTCGTGCGCATCTCTTAATTTACATAGTGTGTATGGGAAATTGCTTCTTTCCCCTTCAAATATATTCAGATCAAATTTGAAGTCATTCTAATCCGTTATTCTTTTTTTTTTACAGCATTTTGAAAAGGGAGTTTAATTATAATCACCCTGTATAGACATTGTCCTTTAAATTAAAAAAATAATTTTTATATTCCTTAAACGCATTTTAGGGAATTAAAAATCCATTTGCTAATAGTTTATAAAATGAAACATCGGAAGTGTCATTTACAGATAAAAGTAAATGTTAGAATATTCTATTTTTGGTATGATAAACGAATTAAAATACGACTGTAAGATTGTACTATTTTCTATTTGAAAGAATATACCCAATTTACTATTCCTTAACACTAGGCGAGGATAGCTTTCAAGGATTTAGGGTAAAGAACTGTTCCACATAGCGGAAATGACCAATAGCGTCGTTATTACATTCCCAACTGTTCTCTTTGAGAATTAATTGGCACCAAACACCTTAATGGAAAACTTTCGATTCCAAATGAAGACAATTCCCCATTCCAGTAAATCTATCCGCGAAACTTTCTTTTTCTCTTTGTCCATTCGAGACGAAGCCATTTCTTGAAAAGAATTTAAAATTCTTCAAAAGTATTCCGTCTTTGTTTATACCACTTCATTCTTCGGGCTTTTGTTGGACTAAAGAGGTTTTTGTTTCTACATTTGTTTCGTTATTCGATTTTTCTTTCTTTTTATTTTTTTCCCTACACAAAAATCATCAGTGTGTTGCGTTTAAATGATCATTCCCTTTGATACCATTAATCTCTTTGGTATACTTTAAAGAACCCGTATATTTTTTTTGTTTCGTTCGAATTTATTTCACGTGTGTGACCTGGATACGTTTGTGCGTTTTCCAATGGGAAGCATCATTTAGACTTCTTCCTCTGTCCGGTGTATTCCTCGCTTTTCAGTATCGGTCATTTTCTTGTAGTGAAAAGTGAAACTGAAATTTGAGATTTATCTTATTCTGAACATACCATATTGTGTTGGAATACTCTTTTTTTCTTTTTTTTTTTTTTTTTTCCTTTTTTCTTTTTGAATTGTTATGTGGCTGTTGTTGTTTTGTTTACTTTTGAACACATCCTTATTTCATATCAACAAAAGTTGTTTTAACTTCCGTGAATCAAAAAATTTGAGCTATGTTTTCCTGTTAAATTATCCGACTACATGGGACATTTTTTAAAAAAATGGAGATTATGGGGATTTTTTTATTGCTTTTAGATTTGTTTAGTACATTTTGAAAAAAATATACTAAAATTAAGAAGAAAAAAAGAAATTATTATTATTAAAATGGGGAAAAAATTGGAAAAAAATTACAAAAAAATAACATAAACGCGGCCCATTCTATACCAAAAGTTTATGAACAAATTTTCATTTTTTTTCAATTCTGATGTGTTGCTATGTTAATCATTTTTGAAATGATCTTCAAGGTAAGAGATATTTTACTTTTTACAAAAACTAGAGCACTCTTAGTTATTATATGAAATTGCTTAAAAAACAGTGATTAATAAATCTGAAGGTTAAAATACTTCTACTATTATACAGAACATACACGCAAAATTACAGTTAATTATTTTCAAAACTTCTTTAGCAATCGTTGACCCCGTTTGAGCATTTAAAAAAAACACATTTCGAGTAAAACGCGTTTTAAAGTATGGCATCTTGCTTAAAGTAATGGCATCTGCTTTTACTAAAACATTTGTAGTTTTTGTTCTAATGAACGGAAAATAATAAACTTGGTATTATTATAAAGCTAATAAGATGGCATGTGAAATAAAATCATAAAAAATTTTAGCAATTTTTGGCAAAATTCACAATTTTAGGGTAGTCTGGTACCTTACTGGCTTATTTAGATTCCGCCACGTCCGGGCCACCAATGAAGTGGCTCGCTTATCCGGTAGGATAGAACCACAGGTACCTTTGGATCCGAAGCCGAGTAACTTATCCACTACACCAAAATGATCACCATGGTGCGAAGGTAGTTACTGGCTTAAGTAGATGATACCGCTACACCTTAATACTTTAAAAGTATCACTGTGTAATTCATAACGTGGTAAACGAATGTTTAAATTTGTTCTAAAACCATTATATTTTGAACTTAACTTGTATTATGTAAAAGAATGTAAATTGAACACAGATGTCGACTAATCCCGTTCCAACTTCCAGGTCATTAGTCAAACTAGTCGCGAGTAGATCTGCTTTATTTCAAACAAGGTGTGTAAAAAGTTTATATAAATATTCATTCTACATAATGTTAAAAAAAGACTTAATATGTACTCTATCGGATGCATTATTTCTTATCTTTCCAATGTAATTAATTTCCGTTTTTCTTTAACTGTTTTGTCCGTTTATTTTTGTGATTGTGAGTGGGGGAGGGGGATAAGTCAAGAACAAGATATTTTGCTTTTGGATGGAAGAAATTACTTCATTGTTTAAAGACAGATTATTTGTTTTCAAAATGCAGCCTTAATATTCAATTATTATTTTAAAAAATCCTTTATTTTTGTTTCATAATGTAATTTTTCATTCTTTATTGGAATAGCTATTTATATAGAGAAGAAAATTTTAATGCTTTATCGGATGAGAAATATTTTTGATGAAATGTTTTAATGAAAGAAAAAAGGAATTATTGAATTACCTCGCGCAAAACTGTTATTGAAGCTCAGTGGTAGCGTGTGCGCTTCCACACCACAGGTCTGGGGTTCAAATCCCGGGCTGGGCAATGTCGACTCAACCTTCCTTCCCTTTAGTGGGTCGATAAATGAGTACCAAGTTTGCTTGAGGACTAAACACTGAGGTTTTCACGTATGATTGACCATCTGATCGGAACATCTGCTAATGCACCTCAACGCCCAAAGTCATGAATGCTGAGATGGGCACAGTAGGCGTTGGCTCTCTTGGGATGTTGCGCCACTGAGTTTAGTTTAAAATTGTTATTTGATTCTCTTGCCCACGGTGGACAAGTGACCATATCGTTGTTTTGATCGAGTCGAGGGCGTGAGTTCTGATTTCACTCAGTTCCCGTTGTGTACAGAAATTGATGCACGTTGAATCTATCAAGGCTCAAAGCCCTCATATTAGGGGGATGCTAGGAGTCGTACTCGTCTACTGATCAAGGTCCATCGTCCGGTGCATCCGAATGCGACGATGAATGTTTGTCATTAACGTCGCATTGTAAGGCAACACGAAAGCTATTGGCGACGGACTTTGTCGTTTTGAACCACGGTCAGTTCATGAAGATGAAACATAAGTCGGCTTCTCCCTATCCCAACTACAACATCCAGCCACGTGTACCCCTTCTACACATTGGTCTTCAGTGGCACAAGGCTCGAATTCATGACACGCTGACTTCGAGCCCATGACCACGACTACGAGCCATGACCACGACTACGAGCCCATGACCACGACTACGACCCATGACCACGACTACGAGCTCATGACCACGACTACGAGCTCATGACCACGACTACGAGCTCATGGACACGACTATGAGCTCATGACCATGACCACTAGACTTCTGTGGCTACTAGAATATTTTTTGACGTTAACTTGCAATAAATCAAATCATTCCATTTCCATATCCCACTACATTCAGTATCATAAATATAATCTCAAATAAGAATTTTGTAAAATACTCAAGAATTAATACTATTCATAATATTCTGAGAAATATTTTACAAACTAATTCTGTAGATGTTTTAATATTTGAAAAATTATATCGATGGTTAACAGAAGGATAATTCTCATCTAAAAATTTAGTAAAAAAAAACAAAGAATTGGAAATGTTTGTAAAAATTTATTTAAAATTACTCGTTTCTTTTATTTGAACAATAAGATACCCATGATATCTTATTATTGGAAATATTCCTTCAGATATCAATCTCGAGAGTAATTTGCCCTTTTCAAGAACAAATTTGCTTCCAAATACTTCCCTGGTGCTCTGCAGCTGATGAATTTTCGCACGAGCAGGAAATTAACCTGCCATAGCTTTCATTAGTTTCGACAGTTCACCGTATCTATTGTCATTTGGGATTAAGTTGGAGCGAAGAATATTCAAAGAGAGAGAAATTAAATGTTGATTGCCAGAACTTTAAGAGTTTAATGGCCCACTTTCTTAGAAAGAGTAAGGGTCGTTGAAACTTTAAAAAAAAAAAAAAAAAAAGAATGTTCCCTATTATATTTCCGAACGGTGTTTTTCCCGGATTTATTATTACGCTGGGCTTATTATTACGGAACTACCCATCAGAATGTAATAAATTATTCATAGATGGATTGGAAAACTCTCAGATTTTTTTGGGTCTAGTCCGATCGGCTAGTCTTTACTGGCTTGCCTAATAGACTTATCAGGACTCCTACAAAATGCGGGACGCACACGATCAACAGTGTCTTTTATCACGAAAACTTAAGAATACTTGCCAGTTTGAGATTCCAAAGTTTCCGTCTCCTTTAAAGTTATTTTCCATTGGTGGATAGATTTTGATGTCGGAGGGTCGACATTCCATTCATTCTGTTCGAACACGTCGCTGTACACGCGTGACTGATTTAAACTCCGTTATAACCAAACTACGAGCTGCATCTTTTACTGTTGCGTCCACATCTTTATTAATGAAAATAGTATTAAAAGTTTATCGTCTACGATTGCCGAATAATGCGCGCACGTGCGGCCCGATCAGACTAGACCCAAAAAATCTCGGAAGGCGTTTCCAATCCATGGATAAACAGTTTATTACATTCTGATGGTAGTTCTGTAATAATAAGCCATTCCTTTTGGATATTTTAAGCCCGTACGCCCTGTATTATCATGCTAATTAAAGTTCTTAAGATTTTGAAATATTTTATAAATGCTCCAATGTTTTTAAACTCTAAAGGTTAAGATTTAAATTTAGAAAAGAACATTCTTGAACAAAATAAAATTGACAATCTTATATAAATGAGAACGACTCCCTCACTCATCACGAAATCTCTGGAACTATTAGACCTAATCTTGAAATTTGATGGGTATATTCCTTTGAATGATCTGTTAAGAACGCGTTTTTTCGAATATTGACTCCTGAGTGAGGTTGAGGGGACGTTATACACAAATCCGCCTTTTTTGAATTATTAGACTAACATAATTCACTGTTTTGTCTTGTCTCCGACTCATACTACTTTAAATGATCATAGTTTCCATAATTTGGGTTATATGCTTGGCCAACTTGAAACATAAAAATAAATTAAAATGTGAATGTCCTATCCAGTAAAAATTTTGAAACATTTTTAAGATTAAGACAACACTTTAAATGGCTCAAAGACGAAGTACGAAGACAGAAACAGAAATAGCTATTTACAATTCTGATAGCAACATAACAAAAAATACTTTCATAGTGTTAATTTAAATGGTTGTGCCAACATTGAATAATATTTGGGGACTACATCTGTGCTATTATAAATATGACCATTACAGCGGGCATCCTCTTAATTGGATCAATAAACAGATAACAAAAATGGCTGGGTAAAACGAATTATATCAAGTTTACTTAAAATAAAAAGTAAGAGTGGAAATAACCAAAAGTTACTTTCACCAAATGCTACAAACCATTAACAATAATCATTCCTCTATTTCACTCTGAGTGTATAATACATTTAACAAAATACTTCAGACTAGAGATAAATGCATCACGTCAAGTGAATTAGAGACGGTGTGGCTGTGTTGTATTTTATTTTATTTGTTAAGTGTCTTTACACTTTTAACAGAATTTGTGAATTTATTGGGGATAAAAGTTTAATAGTCAATGGATTAATTTTTCAACTGACCAATCTTCCTCTTATTAACAGTAATAGATTTTAGAAATGTATGAGTTCTCTCATGAGATGTACTCTTATTCTTAATGTTTTCTTTGGAAACATTAATGGATTTGCTACTACACTGTTTTATTCTTAACGGTAGAGATTTACTAATATTTCTACAAAATCTTTTTTTTCCCCCTATTTGGAAAAATCAGATTAAATTTCAAATAAAAAGAAATGGTGCAATAGAGTATTGCGAGTTTGTAATGTAAATGAGGTATTTAAAACCAAGTGCTGCTATATGTCATTGAGATTGCCGTAAAAGAAAAATGCAAGCACCCTAGAGCTATTATGGTATTTTGGGGGTAATTACCATTCAGAACGTAGCAGACATCGTTTCAACGGCTTCAAAGTTGTAGTTAAAAATATAAAAGAAATGAAAGCTGTAAAATCTTATAGTGAATGTTAGCATGACCATACTTTTAGAGCAATAACTTTGCTATTTAATCAGCATGATTCTAGTCTATAAACTTGTTTCTTTTACCTAATCCGAGTTAAACGGTATAATCCAATGAAGGATATCTATAAGGTGCTATATTCGCTTAAATATAGAACGATAGTGACATTTGAATAAGGCGCTTTATTTTTACCAAAGTATTGTCTTCAACGATCATGTTTGGTAGGTATTTGAGGAAAAGATGTTTAATGTATTTTAACTGGTTTGCCCGTACCGTATGTTTGGTAACCGTACGGACTACCGAAAGCTACCCATAAACGGTTTGCCCGTATTCTGTACGGGCACTGATATTTTCTTCTTTCTATCTTTGATTCGCACATATTTTAAATTCTTATCGTGATATTGTTAGTGCTAGTGTTTTTAAGAGAAGCAGTTTGTCCATGGAAGTGAAATACTTTTTACTTTCATCCGGATTTTATTTGTGGTGAAGGCGAGAATATTGCTTTGAAGGCAGTAATTAGATTCTTTGAAAATATTGGATAAAGAATAGGCATTGGCAAGGCATAGTGCCATTTGTTGCTTGAGAAGAAATGAATAATAGAAAAATAATTTTAAAAAACGATATATTATCTCTTTACTTATTGCAATGTAAGACTTAGTATTACACCATGCTTAAAATTGTTCCTCAAACTTTTGAAAAAGAGGTACGAACATGAATTTTTTTTAAGTATAAGATATATGAAACATTCTTCATACACATAACATGCAAAGTGTACTTTTAAAGAGCAAACATTTAGAGGTTTTTGTGTTCCACAATTATAAAATAAAAAATAGTGTGAAAACTTAAAATTGAAAATTAAAAGTGTTTCCATTTTTGCATTTTGTTATGTATTATGCTTAATTATATGCATTAAAAAATTTGCTTTTTTTTTTTAACATTTTGGTTCAAAAGATCGACTGCTTAAGGGGTTAACTTTTGAAATATGAGTTGCTTTATTTGAAAAGAAATATAATAGCATGTAGCAAAATTTTTTAAAAATTTTGTGATGATAATATTCTGGTTATACAAAATGAGATTAGTAGAAGTTAATTTAAACCCAAATTGATACCTGTGAATGAAATTAATGCCATGATTCTTCTTCCGTTGGAAATTAACCAGAATGTATTGCTTGTGTGTCTGCTCTGTATAGATTTACAGAGCTACATTTTTGTTTTAAACAGTTAATATATTCAATTTGTTAAAATTATAATATCCCCTATCCCAAACACTTATAAAAAAATTAAATCATTAAATATATATATTCATTCAAAACTTACAAATATTTGATAGTATTTCCATGAGCTAAATATTTGTATACCTTTTCACCACTTTTAGTGCTAATTTGTAATCGTTGCTATTTTAAATTCAGTTTTATGTCAAATGGTATAACTATTCGTACTGATCTTTGAGGAATGCTTGCTTTGCAAAATGATTTTGATTCTTCTAATTTTTAAATTATTTAATATTTTAAATTTCTATGATTCAAATCTATAAAATAGATGTCGTGCATGCCTTTTGGCTATAATCAATAATATAGGAGGCATAATACGATTCTAATTTTATCATTAAATTTTTGTGTGCATGGGTGTTTTAAATATCACTAACCTTCTAAGAAACTGTAACGATAATAGTTTTAAAATATTGGAAATGTCTTTTTTTTTAGATAAATGACTTTGCATTTAAGTCGAACGTAGTTGAGAACTTAAAATATTCTCACATCTGGTAAATCCATTCATTTGTCCAAGAATTTCTATTTTATAAATAATTCTACTACTAAACACGTTTTAAAAAAGAATGCATTCCACCATATTACTGAAATAGCAATAATACTATTTGAATCCTTCTCTCTCCTTTGGAACATTCCAAAAATATTTAATTAAATGGAACCCTATGCTGAAAGATAGTACCGTAAAAAAAAGGCTTCGTAACACTAGCTATTTTAAAAGCAATTACTTATTCTCCGATCACTTACAACCTACATATATTTCGTTCCATAATGCGCCACGTTCTACTTTAACCGAACTTATCATTCACCAATATTGAGAAGCTATTTCATTATTAATATCTTCACCAAATGAATGCCTGGAAATTTCTTTGTTACATTCAATAAAAAGTCATATTTTCTAAAGCGCATCCTGATTTTAATATGCCTCCTCCTATGCTTACTCATCAAAAATATTCTTTTTTTTTTGTTTTTGTATTCACACCCGCTGTGACCACCAAGCGGAATCGGCGTTGCCTATTTAACACATGCCTGGATTCGAATAGCCAAAAATCGAGGCTATCCGTTTTGAAATTCTATTTTAATCTCATCTTTTTCTATTGTTTCTTTTTTTCATTCTTCTAAAGTGATCACGGCTTTCTTATTTCTATAATCGAATCGCCTAGAAGGAATTTTGGGCCTCACCGAAGGCTATTTATAATGGATTATGATGAACTAGTGTATTTGAAATTGCCTTCTGTGAATAGTTCTTATCTGGGAAAAATGGTTGTGAAATATTATTATTTGCGTAGTTTGTGGCTTTCTTGGAAAGTCTTTTATTTAAAATTTTGCCTGTATTGGGGGAAATGATAATACTGTGTAAGTCTTTATTTTCGTCATTGAACTGAGGTAGATTTTAGGATAAAAATTTAAAAGTTGAATTGTTCCGAAGATAATACAAAGGGAGGATCTTTTTCTCATGAATATATTGTAATGTTTTACGTGTTGTGTTTTTTAATATATGAAATTTCTTTCGATTTATTTAACATAAAGAGGTTGTAAGGAATTATTATTCCTTCTTCCTCTAACCCGGCTAGATGTGTGGAGGAACTAATTGAACAGACGACTTGATTCACTACAGTTGTTTATTTGTCCCAATATTCAACACAGACACAATAATAATCCAATTAAGACAAATTTGATCAACACTTAGAAGACTGAGGTGAGACAAGATAGCGTGGGGATAATATTTACGATCATTCAAGTATATTCCTACGATAACTTATACAAGCTCGTTTTACCTCGGACGTGACACTAATAATTTAACTCTCTAACTTCTACTTAAAATATGAGCACAGTACCTGAATTCTTGCAATTCTTTATCCGTTAGAAGAGGCCTTGAACACTAATAGTTGACTTTAGCCCTTATTAGAGATTTTAACTTCACACGTCCTACACTGTTTACGTACTACTGCCGGATTTCTCGCTTCTCAATAATTCACTTCACACTCGAGCTATCCTCACTTCAGTAAACTTCAATTCTCACTTTACTAATCTTCGATTCTCACTTCACTAACACTCAAAACTCGCGAATACAGAATATTAAACTTAATTTGCATAATCACGTTTTCCTATCTCGGTGAAAGTTGATTGAAAGAATGCATGCCCTAAAGGAATCCCCAAGAAGTTTGTGGAGGAACTGTATAGATCTGTCACAAGGTTTACTAAAATATCAGTGGCTTGGTTAAAGAACTAGGCATATTTCAAAAAAAGGAACCTTCCAAAACAATGTTACAGATGAGATTTTGTTCCAGAATACATAATCTATAAATTACGGCTCTTATTTTATGATGCGGTCATAGTTTCTATATAACCCGATTGCATCATTTCTTTTAATCCTTTCCGTCTCATGGTTTGCGTCAACATATTAACTGTGTACATAACTTTTTCACATTATGACATAGAAGTGTTCGTTATTTATATGTTAGCAAATGGCAACAGACACATGTGACAATGAAAAGAGAAGAGAACATGTAATAAATGCACAGTTCCGGTATTTTCCTCATTTATATTGATTTATACGCATTCAATCCTGGGAACTCTTACTAAATATGAGGATTCGTTATTTAAAGAAATACTCATTTCTAGTGTTATATTTTTGAATAAAGAATTTGATCATGAAAAACTAAGAAATATTTTATAAAAATTTAGTTTATTAGTAATTGTAAATATGCCTTTTAAAAATTTGATTTTCTCAAAATATTACTCTTGAAGAGAATTCCATTTTTTGTTCTGTTGAATGCCCTTTTTATTATGTAATGTTCAGCAACTAAGTACATATATCTGGAATTAGATACTTGCTCTATGGAAAATAATCCAAGTGGACTAGGTTTTGTATTAAATTTGTTTTGTATAGCACCTATATTAATAATCAAATAGAGTAATTTCTACAACACCTGGCGTTTTTTAAAACCTAAGACATTTTACTGTGATGTCGTATCTGTATTTTGATATATATATGTCAGCATAGGTTTTAGAATTTTTATTTATTGATTCAGAATTATTGGTGGAGGCACTATGCAAAAAAAAAAGTTTAATTTAAAACAATTGAAAGTTTCGTATAGTGGTTGGATCGACTTCGTAAACTATGAATCGCTGATCCGTGGCCCACTTTTGCTAAAAAAAATTGTGGAATAATAGAGTAACTGCTCTTACGTTAAATATATCTAATCTTCTTAAAATTCCTCGCAAGTGAGGGGTTGTGGAAATTCTGAAAATGAGATATAGCTCTCATTTTCTCACCCTCTTTGTTTTCGATTACGAAATTTATTTCTGATAGCATTTTAAGAAGCATCTGCCATTTAGATATTAAAATTAAAAGGTTCATAATCTGAATGATTTAAAAATTGGAATTGCCTAGATTCTGATTCCACTTGAGGAATAATAACTATTGTATATTAATTTCATTTTTTTGAACATGTTTCGTTGAGAAAATATTAAGAACTAGGTCTCAGAACTTTGAAAACTGCCGCTAATAATTTCCATATAGACATAAATTCAAATCAGTCAACTAATTGCCTTTAGTATAGTTGTTTTTTTAATTAAATCAACAAAAATATCAGAATATTGCTTTTAATTTGAATTCAATATGGAATTTCAAATGATGCTACGTTTACAATTAGTTCTGTATCACCAAACGGCATGTGTCTTGATTTCATTTGTTGTTGAATTTTGAAGTCAGTTGCTCTTACAGTTTACTCTTTAGTACTGAATGATATACTAATGCTATAATTTATACTTTTATGTAATATTCAGTAGGAAGCAATTATGTGGAATGTTAATTTTGCTGTACGTTTGAGCTTTACAATTTTATTTGATTTAAAGTAATCATTTTTCCTGGGCCGCTTTTTCGCTTAAGCACGCAAGGCACATGCCTAGGGCGCAAAAGATTTGAGAACGCAAAAAAAAAAAAATGGATGGAAAAAAAGAGAAGTTTTTTTTTTTACAGCGAACGAATTACTTTTGCTAATTATGTATACCTTGTGTTTGTTTGTGTGTGTATGTGCGCGTAACTAAGGAAAACATCTACTAAATAAAAAAATGAAAAGCTTAACAGTTTGATGTGGTGCACTCAAAACGATATTGCAACATAAATTGATTACAATGATGTAATTAAAGATTTTACAATGATCAAAATTCGAGGAAAACATTTATTGTACAAGTACAATGACAGTGACTCAACAAAGATTGATGCCTAAAAAGTAATAGATAGTAAAGGATAGGCGATGATAATTAACAAGTCGATAGCAGTTCATACAATAATGTACACTTTACATTATGATTACAAACGATTTCATTAATTTACTGTTCTAATTCATAAAAAGGGGAGGGGGGATCCCATAGACCGTAAGGTAAAAAAATAAACAAGAGTGGCCAAACCATGCAACTATCCGTTCCTTATGCTATCATTACCAGTCTGGCACACGGTGGGTCTATAGTTGGTGGATAATGGAAAGACTGTCCAAAGAACAACAAGATATCAATCATTGGCATGCCCAAGTAATTTTAGCGCGTTTTTCACATGTTGTATTTTACAACTAGCGAAATTCAGGAAAATTTGGGAAAACTATTGGAAAATTTAAATATGATTCGGCTCATCTAGGCACAAATGCGACCAATTGCCGAAAACCCGAGGTCAATTGGTTGCTTATTGGCTGAGAAAAAGTTACGACAAAATATGGAACGAAGACGAAATTTGCGTCCTAATAGCGCTTTTATTCCACTACGTGAAAAACGCGCTAAAAACAAAGGACGGGAAACAAGTAAAAGAGTTTAGGGAAAATCTTTCTCGAATCAAAACTGGCAAGGTAAAAACTGAAAGAGGGGGCACTCTGTAAATAGTATGAGGAGCATAACAATTTGAAGTGCCTAGGACGCCAGGGAGATTAAAAACGTGCCTGCATTTTTCTATTATGATGTGCTGACATGTACGTTTTACCTACATGTTTGGTATTATCTTGGAGTTCAAGTTGTTTTTGTTATTGCTTTTCTAGTCAACATGACTGCTGCGAACGTGTAGAACTCATTTGTTCGATATGCTTTTAAGTTTATGCGTTATTTGATTTTATTTAATGATAATATTCATTCGTTTTGATTGTTGTCGAGTTGTTTAGATGAGTATACAAAACCGTTGAACCGTTGTTATGTCAAGGTTCTAATCAGCGATGACATGGAAACAAAGGAGTGAATCCTGTGACATATTCTTGATTATCAAGGTATTCTGTGAATTAATAATGGAGTGTCAAAAGCAAACAAATGTTTCGAACGTTATGAAAAACGAGGGTGTAATCATTTTATCTTACGTAGTCAAATTTTCACAAGCGATATGTCAAAACCTTCCGATACAAATGACATAGATAACTTCTTCGTTTTGTATCGTTTCACCTTTGTAAGGCTGAAGAAAAGAGTTTTGTTTGATTGTAACGATTAAAATTATGAATTTAGACGCTCAATTTAACAGCCATTTTGAATTCGTGATTGTAATGTTAATTCTTCAGAATTTCTGTCTGGACCATTGTATTTATTTGAGTGAACTAACACGTGCTCATATTTTTGACTGTCCAGCTATTCTTGCTGCTCTACTAGAAATAGGGGTCCCTTTTTTCGTCGTTTTAACCTCTATGTGGATAATATTGTACAGATTACCAGAACAGTCATCTTGGCCCATGGTACTGTTTGATTTAGTCCCGTCATGGGACGCAACATAATAATCATCATCATCAGAGTACATGCGGAAGAGTAAAAATTAATGAACGTTTCTTTGTAACTATAAGCTTACTTTTTCTTATTCCAGCAAGTAAAATTAATGAGCGTTTCTTTGTAACTAAGCTTACTTTTTTCTAATTTCAGCAAGTGTTTTTAAAAAATTTGAACAACCCCGGTAGTGGAAATATATTAAAATCAACATAAACAGTTTTAAAAATAAAGAAAAAAAATATGAAAGAAATAATTATTTTTGTCCTTTTGAATGTATTTGATTTCATTTCAATAAATAAAACAGTTTAGATTGCGAAAATACGTTAAAATTCCTCGTAGATAGCATTACTTTCTTAGTTTGAAAATGATTTTTAGATGAGAGCTTTTAAGACGAAGTAGAATGTTTAATACTTCATTGAATTTCCGCACCACAAAGTTTTATTGATAATTATATTAATATTCAGATCTGTTAATATTATTTGTAATTTTCTTATTTAGGAATCAATATTTAATTTATGTTTTAAATTATTTTTAATTTAAATATAAAAGCTCTTTCCTCTTGCTATGATATGCGTTAATTCATGATTTTTTTCTATAAGTGTTGAAGTCTTATTTTATATTTATACATCATTACATATATTGTATTATATATATTATATTTTTGTAACTCTACTGTACTAAAACCTTTTACTTCGCCATTATTCGTCAAGCAATTTTAAGATTGGTTAAAAGAATCATTTTTATACTCGTGCAGATCTAACTTTGTAACCATTCTCGTTGAATTTTTAAATCTGAGCCACTTCATTTATATTGTAGATAAATTCATACGATTCTAGTAAATGGCAAATAATTTAGCATAGTTTCATAACTTAAAAAGTTTTCCCCCTTTTTATTGTTTTTTTCTAGAATATTTCCCTGTCTATGCTAAAAAGATTTCTTTAATTGCATTCATTTCATATATCCACTTTAGAGCAAGCTTCCATTAGCTCTATAACTCATATATATAAATCGGATTAAAATTGGAAAATCGTGCTCCAGTGATTCATAAACTTCTTATTTATTATTCTACTTAAGGTGATATGGTACCCTAAAAATCATTTAACTGTCGAAAAAAAATTTATTGGCTTATTTGATACCCCGAATCTTCATAAATATGCCTGCAAAACTTCAAAGCTTTGCCTGCATTTTTCATTAAGTAATGGAGCAATGTGTGATGCTAAACAGCAACTACCACGCCTACATTTCAGATTATCTGCTAGAAAAAAAAAGCCTGATGAAAAATGAATTAATTATTTTTCTAATGCGCATCAATGAGATTGACATTATATATGAAGTAATAAATCATTTTTAAAAAAAAACTGTGCAATTCAGGCAAAAACTCTTTTTTGTGAATTATTTACTGAAGATCAAATGGATTTGGTCAAGATTTAAAAGTTGTGCTTGCTTTTTATGATATTATTATGAATTAAATTAAAACTTCAAAACGGATTCTCCCAAAGCACAAATACTAAATCTCATTTTGATAATTCGGATAATTAAAAACCTAATTCGCAAGAATAAAAAAACTCTCCCATTTTTATATATTTGTTTTTGGTGATATATATATACCCCATATGGGGGTGCGAAATTCAACACTTTTATTATTAAAATATTTTAAGATATTTATTTAAGCAAATGCACATATACAGTTCTTATATTTTGATGTATTTTACCTATAAATTGTTATTTGATTTTGCTTTTATTCGTGTACAATATTTAACAGGCGAAGGCTTTTAAAATCATGGAAATAAAAAATAAAGGCATAAACATCTTTTGTACATGTTGTGCATTAGCTCTGAGCATGGAATTAGCTCTGAAGTGTGTGTATTTTTTTTATAAATATTAAGATAAAGTTTTATGTAATATTGATCTTTCATTCTTTTTTCTTTATATATTCATTATGGCTGTATATACTGTTTAATTGTTTTACATTTGTGCAATTTTTTATGGTAAGTAGTTCTAAATAAGTTAATTAGCATTTCATAAAAGTTTCAGACTCTTTATCTCTTAACTCTTTATCAATACATTCTTTAGCGAAATCAACAATTTGTACGTACTGAAATTAAAAATAATACATAAAATTAAAATTGATGAAGTCCATGCCTATTCATGGAATGAAAACTTCAAACTCATATTTGTCCATGTTGAATTTTTGTACACATACAGTTATTCAAAACCCTAAAGCTTTTTTGATAATTGAAGTATGGGTTTGAAATTTTTTATACATGTTCTGAAATGTATGTTTTGTAAAACTGTGCAAGGAATTAGCTCTAACATGTTTAGTACTTTTCTAAAAAATCTCAAAATCAAAATTAATGCTTTTTTGGGGAATTTTTGAACGTTTAACTATAAAAAAATTAATAAAAAAATTAAAGAGCAGCAGCAGAAAAAAAACCCATGCCCAGTTTTATGTAGCATATTATAAGGTACTTGGAAAAAAAGTTTTGAAAGAAAAGAGACGTATTTAAAAAAGCCTTAGGTATTTAAAAAATGCTTTAAAAAGCTAAAAAAAATTAAATTTTACAAACATTTTGCAACAAATTAAACATTTTTTGTATGGAATTATTATTAAATATTAACCCCTTTATGAAATACAATTAAAACCAAATATCAAATATTAAAAATAAAAAAAAATTGTGAAGTTATTACCATATCGCCGTACGCATTGTTTCATCGAAGAAACCGAAGCATAAATCTTTGCATAAAAAACATTACTATTTTTGCGTTCTTTAACCACAAACCTTTCTTTATACCAACAAACACAGATCTTAAAGGGGAAATTCCTTCTATAATATACTTTCCATATAATGGGACCTTTGCTTACAATGCGGAAGCAAAATTACCGTTTTTCGCCATTAATTACCAGTAATATGGTAGGTAATGTTTATTGTCATCATAAGTAATGGTGATTTTACCTGTATCTCTATTTTTATAATGGTGTATGTTATAATTTCCAATATTTTATTTCTATCAGAAGAAAAAAAATGGTGGAGAAAAAGTTTTAGTCCTGAATTTCTAAAAAGAAAAGATATGGAAGAAATATAGTGTCTTACGAAAGCATTAAACCACAAAATTTGTTTCTATCTAGCAAGTGAATGAAATATTTTTAACCAATATCTTACAAGTAAAAATTGATTAAGAAAAAATAAAAGAACAGTATAGCAAAAAATACCGAAAATAACTGTTACAAAACCATTAGGCATAACTCTTTATCAATACATTCTTTAGCGAAATCAACAATTTGTACGTACTGAAATTAAAAATAATACGTAAAATTAAAATTGATGAACTGCAAAAAATTCGGATTAATATCAAAACAAGTTCACTAACCAGCAGCATCTAAGAGTAATAAATAATAAATATTAAGATCTACACTAAATCAAACTAGTATTAATTTTTTTACAAATGGGTAGCATAAAATATTTTACTGTATAATCGTGTTCTAAACATGTTGACAGGGTTTTCGTGTTGTAATTTTTAACATTATTAATTTCATCATTATCTTTGCTCACTAAAAAAACGCGGCAAATAGTTAAGTATTATATTCCTATATATATTGATATATGGATATTACTGTTCCAGAATGGAGCTTTAATGTTAGAATTCAAAATATTCATTTGAAATATATTGCTAAAAAATATTTTTCCGTCGATAACATTCTTATAATATTCTACGTTCTAATAAAAAAAATATCAAACCGAAAGCTAAAACTCTTGCTTCTGAGATGCATTATTTCTCTTTAAGATTTATGTGCAATTGCATCATAAACCTGTATACAAATAAACAGTTACAATTTCCACTTTCCTTAATCTCTCTCGCAAGCTTCAGCACTGCAATCTTATCCAAACCCAGATACTTCATTATATTTGACGTGGAAAATCCTCCAAAAAGATATCCTTCACTTTCACAGGAATAAACAAGAATATTCATCATATTGGCTCCAATGCGGAAGCAAATCTTCGTTACCATTATTACCCACCTGTGTGATTAGATTGTAATTTGCAACTACGCCTCAATTTTCTTCAAATAAAGAAAGGGGGTAATTTTAAGATGGAGAGGAACATTTAGCTCAGACCCACCCCATTGCTGTTTTTAGGTCATACCCTCTGTTCCTCATTCACATTCATGAGCGGGGGAGGGTTGGAAATTTTTGTGAATGAAATGGTTCAAGGTTGGGTCCTTACTCCATGCAGGTAAGAGGTACAGCCGCCTACTGGGAGAAATATTTTTCCTACGTGGCTTCTCTATATTTGGAATGTGGGCTTACTTCTTTCGGTTTGTGGGAAGTTGGATGGAAGTTTCACTCGGCATATATGCTGTTTGAAAAGCTCTTTTGTAGATGTCTTTGCCAGAAGACGCGTGTGTATACAGAGGGCTGTTTCTTGTTGGTGCGTTCTTGGAAATTTTGTGCGTGTAAGCGGCTTCCTGGAATGTTAAATTTTTATTGGTCGCGAGAGGTCAGAGTGAAAGTATATAAAGTGGGAATAAAAATTATATGTTTGTTTTCTGGAGTAACTAAAATGCTGTCCTTTTTTTTTGTTAAATTTATGAGTTATGTTTTGCGCATGCGCTGCAATGGTAATCATAATAAAAGGATTTTAGAACTTTTCTTTGTGCCGATTCAAGCGTTTTACTTTCTTCTTCTTTCCTTTCTTTTTTCTTGTTTTATTTAATTTTGAAATAAGAAATTTAACAAAACTTATTGGGTATTTTATTTTTTATTTCTATGTTTTTTTAGAGATGCCTTTGAGATATTTTACCGTTTCTTTTTCCAGACGGTAGATTTTTCTGTATTCAAATCTCGTGATTAAAAACTTTTGATTTGTCATAAAAACATGAAAAAAAATTAATTTATATAGATTTTTACTAAATTCGCTTTTGAAATATGCACGCTTTTTTTTTTTTTTTCAAAAAAAAAATCGTACTTTAAAGAACAATAGTCAAAACCTTGGATCATGTTGATATAACATTTAAATAATATGCATATTTTTATATTTCCTTGTAAGTTTAAAGTTCTTATTTAATTCGAGATGCTCAGGTTATAACTTAAAAATCTGTATTAATTAATACTTTTTGTATCCTGTATTGAAATAACTGAAACTCACAAAAGAGATATAATATGTAGTTGCTGCTCAGCATTTCAATTAACTGTTTTGTATAGAATTTACCAAGCTTATCAGTGAATGCAAAAACCCATTCAGTCACAATTTTTATGTTTTCATCAGAAGAAACTTTATGTGCATTTTTACTCTATATAAATATGGGGATTATGAAATTTGTAGAGGCTAATATAATGTGATCATAGATTGCAATAAAAGCATTTTGAGAGATGCCATCATACAGCGAACTCTAATCATCCATACTTTCAAATATATTAGTGTTGAAATCGTGTGATAAGAGTGGTTGAGAGATAATTCATACGGTAGAAGAAATGGCATTTAAAGATTCCGTAACCTATTTGTCAGCTCTACAACTGAAAACATTTCATTTATTCTCTCTGGAACATCATTCCAGACTACAATTGCTTTTGTGCCTAACCCTGCATACATAAATTACTTTCTGTACCAACTCAAGATGCATAATGAATCCTAAAAGAAATGTCAATACACATTACTTTTCATGGTGAACGTCCTGGTATTTGTTTATACAAATATTTCAACTCCCCTTACATTGGGGCACATTGTTAATTCTTTAACAGCCAAGAATTTATCTTCTGTCCAACCTAATTACTTAATCCTACAGAATGCCGGTCGTACAGTCAAGGCTGCCAGCGATTGTTCTGTAAAATTCCTTCCAAATTCCCCATCGCAACCTATTTGATGAATTAGCCTGGCAGTGTCCTGTTATGTGTTTTAATCATCTCATAAACATTGTTAAAAGGCCTCGGAGATGTGATGCCTTGCAAATTAAACCTGGAGAACTTTCTTTTCTGTGTAGTATAATTTATTTGAATCTTATCTGTCTTGGGAACAGACAATTAAAACTTACCATTGAAACATACAAAAGGCGGATCGCCGGTAAAAATCTTTTTTCAAATGTTGCGTTATCGTGCTTGTTAATCAAGGTGTATGTTTGAGCAAACGACCTTGACGCCAATGTGGTTGATGATCGCCAAGCGAACCGTGTCTCCCGCCAGTAACGGATTTTCGCGCCAACCTATTTCCTCTCAATTGTTCGAAGTTCTGTGGATATTAAGAACTTTTATCTCGCCGAAGAGGAGTAATAAATGGGAAGGAGATTTTATTAATTTGTTCGAATGTTTCTATCTTTAAGAGAGGGAATGTGTAAATGGAATTCCACATTTACTAAAGTTTTCCACTTGCTAAAGTTTCGTTGGATTGAATTTTACCTTTCTTAACTAGAGTCGAGTACATCTTAAGAATAGTTAAATTTTAATTAAACGAGAGTTATATATAATGAATACTTACCATGAAATTTTGTAACTTAGAATATTTGAAAAGGTTTGTTCGGAATTTGCGATCTTTTTTTTCGATTTAATAGATTTTAATCTTTCTGAGTGTAATAAATACAATCTAACTGTTATTCCATTCATTGTCTAAGGGACCGCGTGTGTAAAGGGAATGATGCACGTTAAATTTGTCGAGGTTCAAAGCTCTTACGTTATCGTGGTCTAGAAATTAGAAGAGAGGGATGCCAGCTCAAGTGTCTTCCTCGTCACTTAATCATGGTTCAGAATTACTAGGTCCGTCGCCAGCTGTCCTAATATTGCTTCAGAATAGCACGGTAGTCAATAATACATTGATCCATTTTTTTAAGCGTAGTATTGTCTCGCAAATACGATTTTAAATGTAAAAAAGTTTTGTAGTTTGAAATTTTACAAAACTATTGCTTTCATATCGTAATAATAAAATTTAATATCGTTTCATTTAATAATAAAAACACAATACTCTATAAGATACATCAAGGAGGTATTACTTTTCATTAAAGATTTATACTTTTAAATGTATAATCCTATTTTTCGCGCGAATAATAGTATTTTCCACACTATTTTAAATTTCACAGTATTTTTACTATAAATCTAAACAAACTTTAACGCATTGGTAAAATTTATTTTCTTAATTATTTCTCATTTTACCATGTTTTTATTAACTCGCTTTCTTGTTTGTCCAGGTGAAATTTTGTAATTGATTTTAAACTTGCTTCCCGATGAGCTACAGAATTTAAAATTTGGTCTATAGCTTAGAAGTGGATGACAATGCATGAAAATGTAAAAAAAAAGAAGTTCTAGGTCTCGAACCCGGGCCCCCGATTTAGACAGGGGCCCAATAACTCCGGAACTTATGCGAACTTACACGAACAAAGTCCACCTGTCGATAGCACGGATCGAGTTGCGTCTGCGTATACAATTTCGTGGTTCTGGGGGTCAAAGATGGACCCCCAGGTTACTATGTTTTTTTTTATAAACTCGCTTTCTTGTATGTCTGTCCGGATGGAATTTTATAATTGATTTTACTTCTCGATGGGTTAGAGACTTGATCTTTAGACTATAGCTCAGAAATCGATAACAATGTATGAAAATGGTTATAAAAACAAAGTGTATTTTTAAAAAAATTTTATTAAGAAAATTTTTTAAAAAAATGTAATTGTTTAAAAGTTTTTTATTACATAATAAATCATTTCAGCTCAATTAGATGCGTATTTTCATTCCTGTTTTAAATATTATTTCCTTTTCTAACGTTCGATTAAGCGTACTGTCCTTGAAAACCTTAACGCCGCCCTACTTTTTAAGTTGATTGTGCTGTACTGATTTTTGTATTCTCTTTCATTTCACACACGCAAACAACTCAAAATATAATAACGAATATAAAAGGTTTATAATTACTTGTTTTCATGTGTTTAAGGAAACGTTAAGTGAAATTCTATTTAAACTATAATTAATTTCGGTATCGTTTGTTAAACCCTTATCTTCCTGACCTGTATCTATAGCCTTAATCGTTGACTGTCACCCCTGAGGTAAAATGTAGGATCTAGTAATTCCGTTGTCACTGAAAGAACGACGAGAACTGGTGCGAACTTGTTTTGAAGATCTATGGATTTGCACAAAACGGCATTTTCGGCAAAGTAGACGGCCGTTATCTTGGTTTCGTAAAACTTCACGATCAAATTACCTCGATATGCAAATACATCTAATTCCGCAGTTTTATAATGCAGTTTGCATTGTAAGTATCGTTAAAGAGAAGACGAGCAGAATAACAATCGAGTACAATTTATTGTTATATTTCTGATGTGCCTCGATAAAGAATTTTTTTCTTTGTAAAATGCTATTTACTTTTAAATGAACTTAATTTCATCAAAATGATTAATTGTATAATCATTAAGTTTAGTTGAATATTAAAATAACGTTTCCATATTTTTTATCATTTAATGTTACAAAATTTCAACTCTTTGAAATCCATTTTTCTTAAGGTCACCGACTATGTTCAGTACCATGTTGAAAAAGCACATAAGTGAATAACTTTTTGGTATTATTGTCAGTTAAATTAAAATGTACATATAAAAGTGTTCTAAGAATATTATTACTGAAAAAAATAATTATTTAAAGGTAAGTTTTTGGCACAAAAAAAAGGGAAGAAAATATTAAATTTTTAAAGCGTTTTCCTTTTACGAAAAATGCTTCTATGTTAATAATTATTTGGCCTGTATATAGCTAGGTTTTCTATGCTGAGGTTGAACTAAAGTTTTTGAAATACTTAAATTAGAAATAAATTTATTATAATATTTTATTGTATCGGAGTAGAAAATTTTTGACAAAAAACACCCATTATTATTACAATCGATCGTAACTCTGAAAATAATATGACTTTTTCAAAAATATTAGTTCAACTTTTGTATAGGAGACATAGCTATAAGTAGGCAAAATTATTATTATCGAAGCATTTTTCATAAAAAAAGAATAATTGGAAAAATATTTTTTTTCAAAAACTTGCATTTAAATAATATTTTTTGGTAATATTCTTAAAACAATTTAAAATGTATAGTTTAATTTACTGACTAAATGTCAAAAAAAAATACTTTTTTTTTTCTTCTAAAATCATGGTTCCAAACTTAGTCACCTTAAACTTAAATAGTTCTTTAGTCATGCTTTTAAGTTTTTCTACTAACTGAAAAAACTGCTAAAAAAATAAAATAAAAAAACTGAAAAATCATGGGAATCGGTAAGTTTTCTTTTGTTGTTATGAAATAAATTCCTGTCGCATATTTTTCAATTTATATATCGCAATTAAAATTTTATCTACTTAAATCCCAAATGACGCAACACTTTTCAGCAATTCAATAATTTTTTTAAAACTATCCGGAGCCAAAAGAAGTTACTGGGACTTTAAGTAGGAATTATGAAGTCACGCGGGTAAAAATGAAGACGCAATATTCTATTTAAAATATAATTTTATGTAAGATTTTAGAATAATATTTCAAATGAGTATTGATATATTTTTCTCTTTATGACGTAATTTAAATATTTTGAGTGTTTAAAAAGGTACGTACTTATAATTTGCATTTTAAAAGCAATTTGAGTATTTGTATGTGAAATTGCATTGCTGCCATTTTATTAACTTTTCTTTTATCCTTCTGTTTTGCAAAGGAGTTTACAGAAACTCTTTAATGATCAAATTATTACATATAGTTCTAGAGAGATTAATTTAAGGAGATTGTGTGAGTTCGCAATCGTGATTTTGAAAAAGCTTATAAATGAATATTTTTTTGATATTTAGTGTCAGTTAAATAAGAATATAATAAAATTGTTTTATAAATATTGTTACTAGAAAAAATTATTTAAAGGTATTTTTTTCTTGGCGAAAAATGAGAAAAGGATGATATTTTTTCAAAATGTTCTCATTCTATTAAAAATTGCTTTTACAATATTTTGCCCATATCTTGATAGGACTTCTATACCGGGTTTTAACAAAACATTTTTAAAAATTTGCGTTATTTTTAGTTACAATCAATTTAAATAATAATGGGAGTTTTTTGTAAACATTTCTCTATTCTGATATAGTAAAATTTGAAAAATTCCTCTTCTAAATTATGTGTTTCAAACATTTTAGTTCATCCTCGGTGTGTAACAGTCATAGGCAAAATATTATTTTTATAATATAAATATTATTTAGAAGCATTTTGTCGTAAAAAGGGAATATTTTAAAAATGTTATTCTTTCTTCATTTCTTGCCCAAAAATTGCATTTGAATAATGTTTCCTTCTATTAATGTTCTTCAGACAATTTTATATGTACCTATATTCTAATTCAACGACATTAAATATAAAAAAATTATTTAAAATCACGTTTCGAACGTAGCCAGTCACTTTAAACATATTGATACGTTTGAGGAAAAATAATGGTAGAATGAGAGTTATTAATTTAAGTATTTGATTTATTTACGTCGCAGCTATTTATTACAGAAAAACGTTTACATTGAAGTCATTCAAATTATTGGTTATTTCATTAGGGTTCAGAATATGATATTTGTGAGGGAGGAGGCCACAACTGTTCTTTTCGGTGTTTTTCAACGGACCTTCTTTTCTACTTTCTCCAGGGTCTTTGGGTGGGGTTTGCCCCTTTATCCTCGAATTACATCCGGCTTGAGAGCGGGTTGAGGTTTTCTCACTGTCAAAGGTTGCCAGGGTGATGACAGAAGACAAGACCTCGCAATATTTAGGGGTGCACGTGTACATAGGATATAATCCTATATCGTATGCACACGTGCACCCCTAAATATTTCGAGGTCCAATGATATTGCTATCGGTGCGGGTATCCTATCGACAAAAAGGAGCCGAAACATCACAATATGCAGTCATTTTAGACCTACATTTTGGAGGGGGGGGGATTCTTTTTCTATTACGGAGTCACTAATAAATTTAAGAGATAAAATCTCATGTTTTTTTTTTTTTCTTAATCTTTCAACTTAACGCTTATGGTTAACTTATAAAAATCCCACAGCTGTCTTCCCCCCCCCCCATATGTGATTTAAAAAATATTACTATCATTTCCGAATCTACAAAAAAAAAAAAAAAATGCTATAGCTATTAGCTGCAGTGCAAAAAAAAAGGGGGGGGGACAGGAAAAGAAGATGAGATTAGAGATGAAGAAATTTGATGATTCTATGATACACGGGTTCTTTTTATTAAGTTCTACAACATGTTATTGCCATTTCTTGAACCTGTGGATAAAATAACTATTTTATAAAATATTTTTTTAAGAAATATCTTTGAAACCATACATTATTAAATGAAACTAGATCGTTGTATATAATTCAATGTACCCCCCCCCCCAAAAAGGAAGAATTTCAGTTTTATGATACAATACAAAATTTTACATATTCATCCGATTAAATTAAATATCGCTGGGTAGAGGAATAGAGTTCCTACTCTTCCGAGCTTTGACCTCCAGTTGTTAGGATTTTGAGTGACTGTAACATTTTGACTGTTGCCTTTTGTTAATTTAAAATACTAGATAAATAAAATACGCTTTAAGTAAATTAAGAAAAATAAAACTTTAAAGATAATAGTATGCATTAAGTGCTTGAAAAATAACTTCAAAATCAGTGACTAAATTACTGATTCTTAAAAATAATTACTTTCACCAGGACATCTTGATTTCCCTTTCTTCAAGCTTATTCGCCAAATCTTGTCGAAGCTACTGTCCAATCCAAATGTATATAAACAAAAGATGAAAACTAAAAGGGGGGAAAATCCAACGAGATATTTGCGTGTTAGACGGTCAGTCTGTGAAACTCTGTGAGAACGCACTTTCCTTACTGGAAGAGAGAGAGAGAGAAGAAAAAAAAGATAATTTCACCAACATCGTTGAGATAACGGTACGTTTCGGATGATAATGTCGATTTGTGTCACCGTCATTATCAAGGCGAACTATTATTAGCTTTGCTTGAATGAGTTTTTCTGTTTTTGTTTCATTTATGGTTTTGGCTACCATGTAACACATAGATTTATGTATTTATATTTGTCTACCAATTTAAAAACTTCTCGAGTGTGTCGTCTTTTTTGTTATTATTAATCTATCGTGCTGTCTTTTAATTTGTAAAAAAAAAATTATAATAATAAATAAAAACAGTTTAGTAGCGTTACGATGGCAGGTGTGTCGATCATTTTAGAGAACAATGCGCAGGAAAATAAAAAGTAGCCTTTTCCCTTTTTCGCTCGTTAATTATTTGTGTTGTTGACAGTTTAGAAGCGATGATATTTTACAGTTAGTAATTTAACCGTGAGTAGAATATTATGTCACTTTGTCTGCGAAGCTTATTATTTTTTCCCCATCATATTTTCCTCACAACAACAATGGGAACCTCTGGAGGATCATAGATAACTTTTACTCAATATTCCTCAAACTTACTGTGCCAACGAATCCCTGTCTATTTCAAAATTTGTCCATGAACTCCAAAATGAAATAACATTATTTCAATGCATAATTGAAAAGTTACACTTTGTGATGATCTGAAAATGATAAATGAAAATGGTATTGATAAATATGATATAAGAATATTTTATAAACTAATTTTAACAAAAGTACAACTTTGGCTGATAAATTTATGTAAATGATATCAATTGTGTATTTAAAAATACTTATGTAGCATGCAGTGAAAATCGGTTGACACGAAACTAAAGAAACTGAAATATTTTTTCGCGATAAAAAAACAAATTAAGTTTATTAGGGTACATTTTATTTACATAGATATGTTTATATGCACGTGTGTTTCATGAAAAGCAACGGGAAAAAATTCATAAGAGCTCAATGAAATTTAATACAAATTTTTCTTAAAGTATTTATTAAGTTTTTGGAAAATAATCTGATATTTTTCTTTGCATTGTCTTTTTTTAGCATCAAATTGTGAACAAATTGTTCCATTTTGTTATTCATTTCACCACTGGAATGTGCGTCTGCATAACTGCACATACTTTTCATGATGTTCCTTATTACGAATAACATGGGGACAGAGAGAGAGGAGCTGCATTAGTCATTTCATTTTCATCGTTGGAATCTACATTAACGATATTTTTTGAGTATTGAACAAACTCCAAAATGTCTTTATCTGAGATAATTGGGGCTGTACATCATCTATAACATCTACTGTAACGAATTCTTCCGATGATACAGTAGGACAATCCAATAACAAAGAAAACTTCTCAAGTACCCCTCTTAAATCTGATGTTTTCCGTACTTTGTTCATTCCCAGAAAGAAAGAAAAAAATATTTTCTTGTTAAGCGATTTTTGTTTCGTGTTAAAAGAAAAAATGTTTGAAAATACATATTAATTAGTTGGGACCGTTGTATTATTTCGCGTAAACTGATATTTCGTCTTAAGCGCTTTCGCATTAAACGTATTTCACTGTGCTTTATTTCATTAATATTTATTTTTGTACTTCATTATTTATTTTGTAAGAATATAAAAAATAATACTGCTGGAATATTGTAGAAATTTTCGGAAAATTGGTTGGATTTACTTCATATCTCGGGATTATGCACAAAACAAAACTGAATTGTTGTCTAGAAGCAATTCTCTTCTATGATGCCATCTTTTAAGACAAGTTATTTACGCACATCTACAAGATCCGTCCTATTTATACCAGTCCTATTTACTATTATATTTATACTATTTATATCCGTCCTATTTTTCTTATGTTGGCCATGTATCTTGATCTAATATAAGTTTATACCGGGAGGGGGGGGATTTAGAACAATGAAAATTTAAAGCTTAGTCAAAACGAAATCTGAAATACGCCTGGAAAACATCTGTTCCTTTGCATCGCTTTTATATTTATACTTTTAAAAAAAATTAAGAAAAGACGTTTATACCACCTGTTGTAAAACTCAATATTAAAATCAATAATATGGGGTCACAACAGGCATCGAAATTGGTTTTCATCTACTATCTAAAACGAAATTTTTTACCTCCACTTTGACACCATTTTGTAAGTTAAGTTCTTAATATAATAGACTCGAAAAAGTGTTGTTTATACGGCATTGAAAATGATTAAATTTGGCCCAGACTTTCAAGTTCAATCCGTTGGCGAGTCTGGGGAAATGATCTGTCACTCTCATTTATGTCTGTTTAAGTCTTTTATCAGGTTTACCTACTTAGTTTTAAGATAATTAAAACAAAAATAAAGAATACGCCTCAACAGCTTGATAATCGTTAGGCTTAGGTTAGCTTTGCTTCAGGGTTGAATGTATTTACTTTGAAAATTTTTGGTTCTAAAAACAATTCTTTTGAGGTTATTCTAAACAATAAGTTCGCCGTCAAAAAAAACCTTCTGTATGTACTTTCTCGTGATTTTAATATTATTCTGGGATTATTTTTGCATATCTCTGGCTTTCATTTATAAACTGTAAAATATACACACATTCTTGTTTTATTTTTAGGCTCCCATTTTTGGAAAGTAGATCACTTTGTTCGAAT
Organism: Trichonephila clavata; assembly: GCA_019973975.1. Taxonomy (NCBI): domain Eukaryota; kingdom Metazoa; phylum Arthropoda; class Arachnida; order Araneae; family Nephilidae; genus Trichonephila; species Trichonephila clavata. The sequence continues at coordinate 33,714 of BMAO01018312.1, read as the reverse complement.
TGTTCCAAAGAAACACTTCGCGGAATATCTGAGGAAGAATCACTTCGAACGAAATGAACGAATCGTGCTCCGTGAAAGTTATTTTCGAAAGTGCAACGAATCACCTTTTACATTCTGTGAAATGAAATATAAATTTTAATGCTAAATCACCCGTGAAAACATGTAATATAGAATTCAAAACGATTTTTAGATTCAGTTTTGAACCTATTTTTGTCCACAACGTAAATATAAATGCAATATTTGCATTTGTTGGAAGTTGATATAAAAAAATGATAAACAAGGTTATGAAATAATTTGCTTCCTTATAGTAATAAGACAAAAATACATATCTCAAAAGGAAAAGAAAAGCTTCGTCAATGGATGCTCTTTCTTCACTTAACGGAAACATTCTCCAAAATAAACAACCCCACGCATTTTAAAGCATTTTTGAATAATAAAACAGCGTTCCAACCTTTACATGTCTCACATCGCTGATCCACATTCGATTTCCTGTTCCAGAATTTTAAATGTGTGTACAATATTCGCTCAGCATGCAGTCTTCCAAACATCAATCGTGATAATCCTTTCTTCCTGAAATGGTTTCTTTTAAAAAATATCTTCCACGACCTTATATAATGTTTGTATACATCCATTAAAAACTTTCTGCCGTTCAAATCAAAACTTCTTATTGTTCTGAAAATCTCGGGGTTACTGGGTTAACGTACACATCGCCCTTTAAATTGCACTGCGCTGTTTTTCCATTATATTAAAAATGGAAATAGCGTAGTGTTTGAACCCATCAAAAAATGCATCTATTTCGTTTCTCGTTGATGGCAGCCGTGGAAAATTTCCTAGAGCACCAAACGATAAAACCTTCAATTGAATAAGTATGGCGGGAAAATTCTTTTATCAAAAAATAAAAACGTTTGAATTAAAACAAGCTTTCTGTTTGCGGGTTGCTCTGAATCAACCCCCAAGTGTCTTATTAGCCATTCAAAAGTCACAAAAGGCGCACCGATTTTGGGTTTAATCAATTTGAACGGCCATTTTCACGCTTCAACTTGACAATAAACGCAATTTGCTCGGGTTTGTAATTATTATGTTGGCTTTTCTTATTAAATTGGAATGATTGACGCATGCTCTTGTAAACACTTTTGATTCGCTTTTGCGGTTGTTGTGTAATTTTGTTGCATGTGCTGCAGGTGTTTTTAGCCGGAATTGCAAAGTTTTCCTATTACACGCTGGCCCGAGTTCTTCGAAATAGGTTCACTGAGGTTCACTTTTTGAACCTTAAAATCCGCGGTTACATAAAAAGAGACGTAAGGTTAACGCTGGAGAAAATAACAATAAATAAGTTCATCGTAAACACTTTGTTTACAAAACTGAAAAGTGCGCGTGTTTGTTTTTCTACCCCCTAATAGTAGTCCATCAAATACTTTATTTGAAATTTAAACAGGATAAAAAAAAATAACTGGTATGAAATACCTGAGGGATAAAACAAATTATAGGGATATAATATCTTGTTTTAAAATTTTAACTGAAAAAGATTTTTTATGATTTCCTTTAAATTTTATTTTCACATTTAACGTTTCCAGTCGTTGTGCATTCATTTGATGTTTATAATCTTGTTATCGCAATGCTTCTTTGTGTGATGTTAAGTTCCAAAACAATCAATTTATCTCGTATTAATGATGTATCGTTTGAATTATTTTGTAACTATTTATAAATAATAAATAAGAAAAGAGGAACATTTTCAGAATTTATAAAATCATGTATGGGCATTTAAAACCAATTTTACGTTCAAAAGAAATGGTTTTTTTTAATGTTTTAATAAATAAAAATATTGAAAATCACGTGATTTTTCCGGAAAATAGAAATGTTTTGTAAATAGAACAGTTGTAAAAAGATATAACACGTAAGCAGCTATAAATTAATTGAAACATTTAGAAAAAAATCACTTAAGTGTTGATTTATAAAAATGTATAGAAAAGAACGCTGAAAAAATATCGGGAAATATCTACAGTAATTTTAAACATAATGTTAATAAAATAGTTATTATGACATAAAAATCCTGTTTTTCAACTATTTTTTAAAAAATGCCAAAAGAAACTGTCATTTTCTTTATCAATACATCAGGTAAAAAAAAACTTTCAAAAATACTTAACAATCTTTTTAGAACAGTTTAGATAACTTCATGGGTTTCTTTTTAAGCAACGAGAATATTTAATGTGAAATTTGCTATGAATAATTCATATGCGGCTTCATGAAACAACATTTTCTGAGTTTATTTTATAAAACTAAAGGTGGGCACAGAGCATATTTTATTCACTTCATAAACATTTTTAAAAAATTCTTATGTGGTTGTTTTTTCCCCTCGTTTTTCAAAATTTTCCATTGAATAATAGAATATTTTTTTTAATCTTTCGGTAGAAATAAAATCTTTCCTTCTTTATCAATAATATTGCACAACGTTCTTAAAATTCCAGTCATTAATAGAAAGCTCTAAAAAAATTTTTAAAAATTACGTGGAAAATTAATTTGTGTTGTGGTATAAAGGCTTAGTTCTGGCGCCATCTATTGGATTTTAATTAAGCTAATTTATTAGAAATTTGCTTCTATAACCTGTTAAATTCTTTATTATACATTAACTTCTGAATTGTATTTAATATCATCCTTTACTATTAAAAGAATTTATTAAATGTACTTTTCTTTTTTTCTTTCAGGTGAGTGTATCCGCTAAACTCGTAGTTGAAATATTAACTGTACTATTTTACTTGTGTGTGTATTTTGACACTCCATGTTTCACAGTCACAAGGTAGGAACGTTAACAGATGTTTTATTAATGCATTCATTTTATGAAATTTACACTATGTATTACATATAGCCTGTATTATAAAGTTTATATGTGCGTCTAAGCGTCTAAAATGAAACTTATTACATCTATCGAGAAATCTAATACTTTCAGCTCGAGCGTAAAATAATTTGATTGTTAAGCATATTTTTTGCCAATGTTTTTTTCCACAATTTCGAATAATGACTAGTACTTTTTGTGCAATATAACGACAAGAATTTTTTAAAAAAACTATTCTTGGCAAACAATTTTAATTCCAATCAAGTAATTAAAGCTCATGACGTTTTTAATTATGTAAATTATTAAAATAAAACATAATTTCTGTTTCGAAGTACAAGTTGTGTAATTTATTCTTCACTTCAAAAAAAATGTTTTTCACGAGTAAATGAGTAACTTAAGATCAGTGGTCTTCAAACTGTGTTCCACGGAACCCTGGGGTTCCACAAGGCATACCCAGGGGTTCCACGAGTCACAATAAAAAAAACCGAAATGAAACTGATAAATATGTGTGCAAAATGGATTCACGCTCTTTTAAGTTTATATAAATAAGTATCTAAATCCCACACATTCCATTCATTAAAGCCGAAAATTTTAGTCATATATAATATCTGTGTATTTAACATCTTTTATTATAATATAATAAAAGAGTATTAAAACATGTTATCTTTATATATGTACTTCCTACTAGATTGTGAGTATTTTATTGTTTACTATCCTGGGTTCTTCGAGATAATTTTATACTCGTTAGTTAGCACGATGTCTTGCAAAATTAAATAGTTTTCTTATGGAAGATACACTTTTTTTTGTATTTGTGAGAAAGAAACCATCTGTAATGAAGAAGAGGAAGCAACATATCCTAAGTTAAAATCTAAATTTAATCAAGAACAGCTTCTGGATGTTCTATTGCGAATTCTCACGCAAAATACACAGTTTTTCTCACAGAATTATAAACATTTTAATGCCATTCAGATCTCAATTATTAATAGGGACGTAACTACTACTATATCAATGATAGAGCCCAAAAATGCGCAAGCAAAAAAATCATAAGATATTAAGAGATTCGGAAAGGAAGGGCCCCTAAGGAATTTTGATACAATGCCCACTCATGATTAGCTACGCCAGTAGTATAATGCATGAGTAGGTGACACTTGAATCACAAATTAATATTACTAGTGAGTAAATTATATTTTTAAAAAAAAATTGAATTTTTTTAAACTGAAAATGCAATACTTATTTTAATTGATTTTACATAAAGTTACACATAACATGTTGATCTATTCAAAAATTATTTTGAGATATATACTTCAAAGCATGTGAACGGGGTTCCAAGAAAACAGTTTCTAGTTCTACGGGTTCAGTGAATAGGAAACGTTTGAAAACCACTGCCTTAGATTTCTTTTGACAGTGCTGTCATCTGGTGGAGAAACGAATAACGTTTTTAAATGTCAAATCAGTTTTTTTCTTACAGTTTTTACTTTACGATTCTTTTCACACTATTTTTGCAACAAATTTTTTTAACTGTCAAAATTTCATTTTTGTTTTTGAAATGTCGAAAAAAATTGAGTTTTTTTAAATTTTTTATCTTCAAATAATTTTTTATTTATACGTAATGCATTGTTCAGAAACATAAATGGTAATTTTCCTTAGAATAGTAAGGATTCAGAAAATTTACATCATATATGAATATATTAAATGTTGTGGTTTCTTAAATATTGTCATGAATGGCCATTTTAAAATAGACAGAACAAGGGTAATTTTTATCTCTTTAAAGTTTCTTTGATATAAATTACGAATTCGATATTTGAACTCCCCTCCCCCTTTCCACACTCTTCTCATATACAATTTATTTTGAATATCACAATCTGTAAAAATATATTGTCATACGCAATTTGCTTAAAATACACCATTTACCATCATTACTTTACTTTTTTATTTGTAAATCTTTTAAAATAAAAATAAAAATGTTAACTATGGTGTATTTTATACAAATTGCGTATTTTGGCTTGAACATCCATGTTTTTAGCGCGTTTTTCACGTAGTGGAACAAAAGCGCTATTAGGACGCAAATTTCGTCTTCGTTCCATATTTTGTCGTACCTTTTTCTCAGCCAATAAGCAACCAATTGACCTCTGGTTTTCGGCATTTGGTCGCATTTGTGCCCTAGATGAGCCGAATCATATTTAAATTTTCCCATAGTTTTTCCGAATTTTCCTACTAATTTTCCTGAAGTTCGCTAGTTTATAACAAAATTTTCTCAAATTTTACCTAGTAAATCTATTGTTTGCAAAAAGTTTTTTTTAAAAATGTGTCATTATTTCTTTTCAGCTCAATAGTAGTACATTTAGAGAAGTGGTACAGTACACACACTACTTTCTGTTAGTAAAAAGTTCATTAGTTGCATTATTGAAAAATGCAACATGTGAAAAACGCGCTAAAATTACTTGGCCATGCAATGATTGATATCTTGTTTTAAATGTCTTTTTAATTAAATCAATTTATTATTGAATAGACTATAAAGTATGCTGTTCGTTAAACGTAGGTATGATAATCATCTACGTTCAGATTTTCCCTTTTTTTTCAGAGAGAGGGAAATAAAAAACTTTTTTTATGAAAAAAATTTGCTAAAAGTAACATTGTTGGCTTATACTACATGTGTTTATGATGAAATACTGTTTTTAAATTATAATTTTACATTTTTCGTAGATTTCTGTAGATGTATACATTTTCTATAGACTAACAGATAATTTTTTTAATTAATTCTCATTGGTATTCAGCCAGTTTTTTGAATAGTGAATGAATTAAAAAATAACACTGTTTCTTAATTTTTTTACAAGTTACTTGTCTTAATGAAAAAATACTTATTTAATTTATGTTATTTTAATGATAAACATTCCTCTGTTTTTTTTTTTTTTTCTTCTGCTTTCGTGTATAATTTTTATGGTAAAAAATTATTACAGAGCTATTTTTTTATTGTAATCAGCATACATGAAAAAATATTAAAATAACTGCATATATTACAGGACTGAACTAAATATTCTTAAAGTTTATTTTAAATTTTTACTTTGCAAGAAAAGCATGATTCTATTGATTTTATACTATAATTACTGTATGTTTTTTGCAAAAATTTAATTTCTTTTTATTTTATTTTCTTTATTGCTACAATTATCCTAGTTTCAAAGCTCATGGTTTCATTTTTTCACATTTCTTCTTCAGTTTTTGATGGAATATTTATTTCGATTATATTTTCTTTCATTTCGATTATATATTCTTTCAACCACAGTAAAGGGATAAAAAAAAGAAAGGAAAATATCTAGATGAAGACCTTCACCTTGACTTTTCACAAGGTCGAAAAGTGACATTTAATGTTCCAAGGCTTTCAGTACGTACGAGGAAATTCTCCGCACAAAGAACTAATCAAAACAACTATATTTCTAAATCACAGAAAGAAATATCTTTTTTTATTATGGTTCAGTTTTTTTGTGTGTCTTGGTTCGCTATTGTCTTTGGCAATAAATCATTCCCTTTCGCCGTATTGCTTTACTTTTCTACCAAGAGATGGCGCTGTAAAATGAAATGTTACTTGAAGTGATAATAAAACCAGCCTGAAATAATTTTCGTTTACTGTGCGTCCAAAAAAAAAACGAAACATTTATTATTGGTTGTTGTTGTTTTTTTTGTCTGTGACTTTTAATAATCAAGAACTAGGTACCTACAAAGAAGAGAAAACATTAAAGTTCTGATGTCGAGCAACATTACAGAAAATATGCATTCTTCTATTAAATATCGCGCGCCTATCTTAATTCTATGAAGACTAAAAAGTGTTTACTTTTAGTGTAAATAGATTTATAATTATTTGAGTTATTAAAAAATAACATTAAAGACTCTCATCTACTAACCATTTTGAATTCACCAATTCTATATAAACTCTATTTTCCTTCTCAAGTCTGGAGCATTGAATTTGAATGCAATAAAAAACATTCGAAACTGCAAAATAATCTCTTGAATAACATTTTCCATCTGATTTATGAAAATAAATTATGCATTATTTAAAGACTCTTTTTTTTTTTGTGTGGATTTTCTGATCTTTTAGACATATTTCATAAATTGGATAAAAATGTCATTCTTGAGAAACCTTCATCAAACGTGATGATTGCTCTAGAATTTTTTGTTTATGATGCTCAGTATTGCATTCAAATCGACTCTTTCACCTTGGTTTGAGGTGGAATTTCCAGAGGAACAATAGAGCGAATTTAAAATGACCGGTAAAAGGAACCTTAAATTCGTTCCAAAAGCAGAAGTATAGTGTCTTCCATTCATTTTTTTTTTCCCCATTAATTTTGAGTTTTGTCTGTGTTTGCAATTAAACTATTAGAGGAAAATATGTTCAAATTTAGTAAAATATAATGCAAAAATTATGTATTCATTCTGAAATTAGGTATATTAAAAAAAATACTCTGCCTATATTACATGAAATTGGAATATAGGATTTATACTGAATGACTTCCGAAATTGGCATTTATTATTTAATGCTAAACGAAGGGAAATAAAATCATCTATATTTTGGAAAGCGTATCCATTGTCTGCCCCTTTCAAAACTTATTCCTCCAGAAAACGATCGATTGGATTGAGTGTTTTGTTCTCCGTTTCGTAAAGACCCCCTTCGTTTCGAACACTGCACACACACAAATCTTTCGATGCTGTGCATTTGACACCACCTTTTGTTTTCGATTACATAAGAGCCATAAATAGCGATGGAATGACTCTGCCTTTACGTCTTTCATTCCAACTGGTATGCAAATGAGACCATCTTATGATGAAGAGGTTATGAAATCTAAGTAGAACATATCGCTCGTGGATTCTCTTATTTTTTTGGAAAGCCTTATTCAATTTTTTGGAGCTCGCGTTGCCTTTGAAATGAATGCCTTTGGATTTTTACATTTCAGAGTCCCAGGATAACCTTTTTCACACTAAATAAAAGTTGATTTGGAATATTGACTTAATTCAGAGACAGACTGTAGACTTTTTATAAGGTTTCCTTGAGCTGTACGTATTTCTAATAAAAAAATAAAACAAAATTCGCCAACTGTACTTGAAACTTGGCAAGTATTTAGTCCGCTATTAGTACGATTCCCTCTGATTGCTGCATACCTAGAACATGACAAAATCTTCGCCAAATCTACAGAACCCTGAACAAAACGCGGAGCACAAATTTAATGAAAATGTGCAACATTGTAATTTTTATATCTGTTTTTATATCTATTTCTGAATATTCCATAAATACTTTTTATTATTATTATTATTTTAACTCGTAAAGGGATTGCTCGTTTAGCATTACGGTATAGGAGAAAATTGCGGAACGTCTTACACCAGAAAAAGTGGATAAAAAATATGATAAAATATTCAGTTCGGCGATAACAAAATCAGAATATATCACTAATGTTTCTGTTCTTTTATATATGAAAAATATTCTAATATTCGGGTCTTAGCTAGATGTTTAAAATGTGTACTTGAAATTTCTATGTCGAGGGATTCATTGTGAATTTAATGCAGAACTTCGTTTGATATCGTATGTGATAATAATTGGAGGATTATTAAATAATAACTTTCGTTCAATTCATTGAATGAAAAACAATTAATATTTTCAAACTAATGTTACTTAAAGCGACATAAAGTTTTTCAATTTTTGGATTCGTATTGCTTTTAGAATTAATGTTGGTATTCTTTTTATGCACAACCATTCTTATGAATTCAAAAAGGGATACATGTGCTGTAGATATTCATGGGATGTACTTTAATAACTTTATCCTTTATTATTCATGGGTTAAAGTGTAGAGTATGGATTGCCTTGGCGAAGTCAATTTTTTGGTGACTGATTTAGGTCGCCAATCAACTTAATTTAGCGATAGAAGTACCGAAAATTTACAAAATGGAATTTTACAATAAAAAAAATTGCTTAAAATGTTATAAAAAAGTTGCTTGGATGTATTACGTTATTTTTTTTAACATACCTTGGATTTTTTAAAAAAAGAAATCGTAAAATTGCTTCGACTTCAAAGTATTTATTTACACGCAAACACTTAGTTTTGTGAATAATTTGGAATATTTTTAAAAATAATTTATAAATATCAAAGAATATTGCAATGAAATTTTATTGTTTTTGTGCAAAGGTTGTTTGAGGTTTTGGTCTGAAAAATACAATCGAAATATTGTAACTAAACTATAGTTAAATGCAAAAAAAGTTGAAAAGAAATGAAGGCAAATCAAGACCTGAAAATTAATTGTACCTTTTGTCCGAATAAATTTGGAAAAATATTCATATTATTTATTTCGTGAAATACCTTTTGAAATTTCGGGAAACATTATAAATTTATATTGAAGCTATTAGCTGAAAGCATGTCCATCTTCCGTGATGCAAAAAATAAATTATTTCGTAAAGCCATACTTGGTTAGTAGATGGCGCTGTTAATAGCTCATTCTGCAACAACTTTTTTTTTTAAGTGAAATAAGTCGTATTTTTTTTTTAAAAATTGCTTGATATTTTAAAAAACGCTTTCCGCTTCAGACATGAGAATCTAAGATCATAGAGTTACAATTAATTTCCAATATCTATCCTAAACTTGAAATTCGAACTTACTTGTTAAAAATTATTTAAATGAGAAGGGTTTTTATAAACGAAATGATTATCATATTATATACTTACTTTTAACACCAAAACAGCTTTTTATGCGGAAAAAAAACAGCAAATCTTTTTCTGCATGTCTTTTAATTCATTTTACTTGACTACTTATTACAAAGAACTTTTTTTTCACCTCTGTTTCATTTTTTTTTTTACAGTAATGTAACACCTTGCATAATACGTTATTCAAATCACCCTATGCGTTACCAGACGTAGCATCGTAAAAAAGATAAATATGCGTTACTTACTCCGAGAACGTTACTTTATTATTCTACTTTGTTTTGTTTTTAGATTTGCAGCTGTCCCACACGAAAAATATATTTTTTTATGGCTTACTCCTTTTCTATTGTCTCTGATGGTATATTCTTGAATATTTACTTTCTGTGTTCGTTTATCTCGTGTATAAACTGTTGCTCCTGACGAGTATATAGACAAGAGAACGCGTATGACGTAACTACAGTGTTTTAAATGCCTCTCTGAGTTTTTAGTGGAGTAAAAAGGAACTGCCAAACAACAGATCGCATTGGGGGGGGGGGGTAAATTATAATGTATGTATATATATAATACAATAAAAAAATGTAGCCATTTTGGTTATCCTACGTAACTGAGAAAGGAAAATTATAGAATCTAAAACCAAGAATGATCAACCAATATGCATGTATGTGTGTGTAAAAAGAATTAGCTGACCTAAATGGGAAAACTATTATGTTTTCTACAGCTGTCACCCACTTAGGATGGGAAAGTAGGGTTAAGCTTGCTTTATGGGATCCCAGCCATCCCCTTCAGCATAAAATTTATTCATAATAGTGTTAGGAAAGTTGTTAAAAACAATCCAAGATTGAAAAACAAGACTTAAACCTAATTACTGCATGTGTAATCTTACATTAATCTGTTAAGCAGTTAGATAAAAAATGACTCTTGTATCTTTTTGAAACTTAAACCATCAATATATTCAATAAGCAAACATAAATTCAGAAATTTACCCATATATTTTTTCACATACATGAAGTAATAGTATAGAATCAGTCAAAATTATATTGTTACGAATTTTGTATAAAATAATGTAAATAATTTGTATTTGGATGTGCAATGCCTTTATATTACTCTATGCTATATTTATTTCATGCTAAATTGTAATATTCACAAGCAACGCCGTCCCTTACGTTGTAATGGCGATTCAATTGGAACTTGGTGAAATATTGGCGATAGAGCCAAGTTGGCATCATTTTTGGCTATCAGGTTGGTGACCGATTTGGCGACATTGGCCACCATTTTGGCGAGCTCGGGACCCTCTTGATTCTTCTAGAAATTAGTAGAGAAATCCACTAATTTCACGATCTGTGGCGCGAGCGCATGTTTCCAGAAATTTCGGCCCCTGCTATAAATAGAGCGATACTCGCCGCAACAGTCAGTCTGATTTCAACCAGCGAGTAGTGAGCATTGTTTTGATTAGCGATTAGTAGACTTGTCTTGAACTTGATCAGCTCGCCTGTGCTTGTGAATAGTCATTTACATACGTGTATTTTAGACACTACTTATTGTGTCTGAGTGCTGTTGAAGGTGTGAAATCCTTCTGTTATTTATTCTGTGAATTTTGCTGTTGAATCCTGTATTTCAAGGATTGATTTCCGACAATAAATACTCATCGCTCTTAAAGAACTGTCTTGTTGCTTACGTCTGATTTTGCATAAAATCCTCGAACCCCGATCTACGTAACAATATGTATGATGTAATTATGTAAAAATTAAAGAAATCTTTCAGAATTTTTTTATATTTGTTCTGCGTTTTTCTCTATTAAATCTCATACCCACTTCTTTGGCCATTTTTAAATTTAAATCCTTTCCTTTTATATAGAAAGGTATGCATCGAGTTTGCATTTTAATCAATATGGGTCTTGGCAGTGGCGGCGCTAGACCACGCGTGGACGTCGGCGAAATTAGGGTTCACGAGACCTCCTTTTTTCCCAGTCAAGAAAATGTTAAATTACATAAAAAGCCGAATTGTAGTTAAACTAATGTATGTGTAAAAGATTTATTGCTAATAAAATGATGACAAAAATTACACAAATAGAATTTTCTATAATTAAAAATTTTAATTTAATTTAAATAATTATAAATAATTAAAAACTTTGCGAGGCCCCCTCAAGCGCGAGGCCGTTGGCAGTTGCCGACGTCGCTGACGCCTAACGCCGCCACTGGGTCTTGGCACACTTAAACAGTACAGAAAAATTTTAAATTTTCCTCTTCTTTAAACAATATATATATATAGGAAAAAGAGAAACTAATAACGTACTAAAGTAAAATATAGAAGTTTTCATCCATTTACAAATCTTAAGTTATGTGTTCCTGTTATCAAATTTTGACAAAATCGTTTTCATAAAAAGAACAAAAAATGTATACATAGACATTTTGGAAGATAAAATAACTGATCGAAGAAAATACTTGTTATGTAGGAATTTTGTTCAACAAGCTCATGCTTTCTGAATAATTTCTGTATAATATCGATGGTACTTTTTAATATTTTAGAAAATTAAATTTTACTTATTTCTTTTATTTCATAAATTTATTTGAAAGTTTTCGTTTTTTCCTGTTTATTTCTGAACTTTTTTGGTATTATTACTTTGAATGTAAAAATATTAACAAAAGTTTTCTTATATATGCTACAAATTATAAATTATATTTCCCTCGCTTTTAAAACTAATTTTTAAGCTCTCATTTTTAAAACTAACTCGAACAAATGGTTATAAGAACAAAATTAAAAAGTGTTGTTCTATTTCAAATGAATAACCTCATTTAAATTGCATTTTGTGTTTAAAATGGATTTCATTTTCATCTGTTTTTTTTTTTTTAATTTATTTTTAAAGAACAAAAACCATTGTAACTGCCATTTTACTCGGCTATGAAAGGGAAAACTTGTACAAATATGCATCAAATGTATATCTGTAAAAAAAAATTTTAAAAAACCGGTATCATTAGAACTTGTATATTTAACATGTTTATATATGTAGTGAAAAAAATACCATGTATCAAAATTTGGAGCATTCTTGAAATTTAAATGAAAAAACGGAAATATAAAAAAGGTATACGTTTAATTCTTTTTACAATCAAACTGCCCAAACGAGTTATTAGCCAGTTTTAAACATAAGAGAAGGAAAAAAAGAGGTACTTTTATTTTCAATCCATTGTCATTTTTCTCCTACTCATTGTCAAATACAAAGCCAGACAGATCGGACAATAGACTTTTTTCGAACTCCTACCCTCATAAACTGTAAGTAGTCAGAGTATTTTCAGAGTGGACACGACACCGGCGATACCTCAAGGTCGCCGCTCGAAAACTATACATTCTTTTTTCGCTTTCTCTGCTTCTAACAATCACAGAATGACCGATATACCACTGAGTGCATTGTTAAGTTAGAAAGAAACACGTGAATGAATACATTGCTAGAGAATGGATATTGGTAAGCTCTGTCTATGGAAGCAAAAGCGTAGCTAATTATCGCATTTTTTAGCAACACTTGATGAATCATTTATCATGTTTAAACGCTTCGACCTCTGACACTCTTCAAAATGAAGGTCGCGTTTCGATTCTCACCGAAATTACTTATTGGACCTTCATCACAATGAGCTCGTTTAGCTTCATTGAAGCCGCTAAGTAACGTAAACCTTTGGTTAAAATATTGATCAAATTGCATTGTTGGGAATGTATATTGTTATTCAGATTGTTTCAATGCATTATCAAATATGTTAATATTATGAATGTATGTGACATATACCGGGAGAAATTATTCCAATCACGACCATTATACGCCGTTTTGTTTCCTGTTTTTTTTTTAAAGTAGCATGGATTATTTTTGTAATATTTATTTAATGTTGCTTTTGCCTAATGTCAATCAGAATGGGATTAAAACTGAAGAGATTTTTTTTGGGGGGCGGAAGAGGATAAATATTTGTTTCAGTTTAAATTCCATGTAAATGTTTTAATACCAAGTTGAACCATAAGCTCTAATACAAAAATTTGAGATCGTCTGCTCTGTGACTTAAATGCAGCTGACGATTTTAAATTTCGTCGTTAGAGATCGTCTGCAATATATTTCAAAAAATTGTCTTTCACGTATGCTGTTCTAAATCAGACAGATCTGTAACATATTGAACGAAGGACGTGCAGTAGATATTTCTTTGCATCAAAAAAGATCTTAGCATTTTAAGGCTTCTTAACAATTAGACAACAAAAGATTATTCATTTATCAAACCAATAAGAGATTTTCTGAGACAAACAGCATTGCTGACCGTAGTAGATGCGGTTGTCTGCTTTTGTAAGAGCACCAGCTCCCACCAAAACACAGTCGGGGTAAAACTGTTTAAAATTCTTGTCTAAAGAAGACTCTTGCTTAACAAATGAACGTATCAAAAAGAACAATATGTCGCTTAGAAAACGAAGATCTTAGACCTGGAGGTTATGGAAAAATAACTGGCCATTTTTTACAAAGGAATTAAAGTGTTAGAGGTGCACTCATAAACGGGCACAGACGAATTCTGTTCATCAGCGAGAAAAATTTTCACGTTGAAGAATCTTTCTAGCTTTAGAATGACCATGTGACTACACATGAAGCTAAAAGAGAAGAAAAAATACTTGCAAGAGTTCATCATCCAGTTTTAGGAAAGGGGGGGTGTTTGTTATAAAAGCGTCTTAGAGATTTATTTTTGGAAATCCTTTATTTTGAGTTATTTAATTTAATTTCGATTATCACTAAAATATTCAATGCTACAAAATAATGTAAAATTGCGTGAAGTGATCTTTTGGAACATAAACATATAGAAAATTCAAAATTTAAAGAAACATAAATATATCAAAATATTGTTAAAGTAACGTAGTATAATTTCTCACAAAATTACCAAGAATTTTTGTACCTCGTTTTTAAAGATAAAATGGTCGAAAAGTCATAAGAATATTTTTTATTCGAAATTAATTTGCATAGTTGGTTACCTTAAAACTTTGAAGCATATATTATCCGCGTGATTAAATAATTTATTAAAATATAATGTGTCGCAAAATTAAAATATTAATAAAATGACATCTCGCGATTTATTTTTTAGCGTATTTTTGGGTAGAAAATTACGTTTCATGGGATATTAATGAGAATGTTAATTATTAATTACCAAACGCGTCATTTAAATAAAAATATCTCGATTTATTTTGTCACAAATTTTTGCCGAAGTAGTACATTTTTATCAAGAAAACTAGACTTGCTTGTTAGAATGTTAATAAAAATGTTAAAATTCAAAAAAATGTTTATATTTTTTTTCTCAAATATATATATATACATATATATATATAGATACATCTTTGTTTGAAATTTGTCATTTTAAACATCGTTGTCAATAAAAAATAACACAGCTCTCAAAATAACCTTTTTTTTTAAATCGTTATAACATTTCAAAACAAAATTGAATTGAATTGTTTTGAATTTATTGTCTTATACAATTTACAATTATTTTTAAAGTTTTTACACAGTTTTTATATTTAAACGTATTACATAACATAATGATAAATATTTTTTTAATCAGCGCTTCATTGCGATGTTTGTACTTTTAACTTATCAAGTACAACTCGTTTCTTATGGCATGCGAGTTTAAATTCTCGTTTATCGTAATTATTTATCATAATTATAACCTGTCACTTTTATTGAAAAGTAAAATTAATCAATCTTGTTTTCTACCTCACAATTTTCGACAATTATGAAAAGCTTACTCTTCAATAACTTTTATCAATCCGTTCTACTTTTTCTAAGACATTTTTGCATATTTTATCTGAACTTTCCTCATTCATTGATTAGCATTTGCTGACCATGGCCCATAACGACTGAGAACAAAATTAAAAATCGCCAATCTAACATTTAATTCTGTGAGCATCCTGTTCGACAATTCTGGTACACCTTGAGCTTCAAACGTATTGACCCTATCCTATTAGTTTTGTAATTTTATGTAAGGTAGGTGGAAGTCAACAACACAACCACTTTGCCTTGAATTAAGACATAAAAAACTATTCCATCTCGAAACTCTTCATTTATTATTATGTTTTCCCGTGTTTATTCTGGATATTGTACCACAAATGAAACAATCACGATCTGCAAATCTTATTACGGACTGCCATGCTTCCAGTCAAGTGTTCCAACATGGGAAAAACCTGAGCCACGAAGGGCGGTCCATTGTCTGCTGTCCTCACTGTGAAACATTTTTATTTGTGCACATTTCCCAATCATGTTGACAGATTGTCTTGACAACAAGAATGGATGAAATGCGAGCGATGACAAAGAACGAAATGTCTCTAACCTTTTCTTTTTCGAAGAAATGAATGAAAGTCAGAGTGCTTTCTTTCTCTCTCGTTCTGTAGATCTGGAAGAATAGTTCTTTTAGTGAACCGAGTCACTGTGCTGGTTATTCTTTATTGTTTTGTGAGTGGAGTGCTGTTGTTTTTTTATAAGTACTTTGGCTTTTGATTCTTGGGAGATGCAACCGTTTTATCTTCTTGGGTAAAAAAGACAGTGATTTTTGTTTGTCTTTGAGGGAAATATTTCCATTCGTTCTTGTGAAGAGTTTTATCTATTCGAAATGCACATGTTAAATGTGTTCAATTTAAGTAAATTTAATCATGTTTAGATTTAAACATCAATAACTAACACATTTTTTATTGTAAATTTTTTTAAATTCGTACCTTGGAATTAGAAGCAATTTTTTTATCCTATGTACATTTGTTACAATCTCTTGCAAATATATTCGAACTACCGTATAATCCGACGTCTAATTTACGGGTGCACTTTATACCAGATATAAAAATAATAGCTTTAAAAATAAGGAAAAGATGGGCATAAAAATATTGTATTATATTTCTACGTGTATCGAAGTACTGTTTATTCAAAAGGAATGACAAGACTCTTTGAGGCCCTGGGTCCAGAGAAATCTTAAGATTTTTGAGGCCCTGGGCCTTTATGCAAAGGTAGGCCCTACCTGAAATCTTTAAAAGCAGACAGCATATAGCACTGTTAAATACTCGTTCAAATGGTAATTTTACACAAATAAATGTGAACGACTCACAATCTCAAAAGCCTAGGCACAAACTGGTTCGACCGATGGTCGCATTTCGACTAAATGAGTTGAATGATTGTTTATGGTATTAGGCCTAGGCCAAAACATGGACAACGGTCATCGCATAATAACGCAGTATTACCACTTTTGCCCATTGACATGCAGTTTGAAATTCCCTGTTTTTCGGAGAATATGTAGAATAATATTTGACCATTAAAATTATCCGAATTATGATCTTATTAAAACAAAGTCGAGAACGAAACGAAGCTCCCAACTTAAGGCGAGGCCCTGGGCCCGGGCTCAGTTGGCCCATGTCTTAAGATGTCTCTGATGACAAAGCATGTGAACTTTCATTATTGGGTACATATATTGGTCTTCTTATATCTTCATTCACATCATCAATTTCTGTTTCATATTTCCACCGTTACTGTTATCCGTTAGTAATCATCTTCCGTTCCATCAAGGTCAGGGGTGTCAAACTCGCGGCCCACAACGAACGCTTTTCGGCCCGGCCAGTAGATCAGCACACAATAATACAAAATAAAATATCAAAATTTCTCTCGAAATAATAAAGATAGTAACAGATAAGGGATACCAAGTGTCAGGACGTAAGCATTAATTTTTTTTGTTCTTTATTTATGTTTATTATAATTTATTATTCGAAATAAAATTACGTTTATATGAATATTGATTTTTTTTATGGCCCACCTACATATAAACCTTGTTTACTTGACCCAAGTTAGCCTTTGAGTTTGACACCCTTGATCTGGATTAATATACTACATTTTTTAAATAAATGACTTTTCAATTGTGTCAGGTTTAATTTCGTTCGATGCTTTAATTATCCACCTACAAACTATTTCAAGATTTCAAAAGATAAGAGCTTTCCACATGTACGTTTCAAATTTCTTTGTAATAAAGATGCGCGTTATATTTTTACGGTGCAGGCACGTTATACAGTAATCACTTTTCTTAATCTTTACCGAGTCACACTTAATCACTTTTTTGAGTGTGATTTATTCTTAAACACAGAATATACAAAATGAACTGGCATAGAGAAAATATTTATTTCCCCATCATTCTAACGAGAAAGTAATTAAATTTAAAGTTATATTCATATATTACGCTAAAAAAAAACTAATATAAAAAGTGAAACACTGATTGGTTATCATGTAACAAAGGACAATTTCGATTGGTTGCCATTTTGCTCTTTTTTCATTGAATGAAAGTCGCGAGAATCTAGCTAAAATCAATCTCTTGTTGACAGATGTGGTTCTCTGAATAATAATTTTTTTAAAAATTAAGAATAATGGTAATTGAGAGACGAATATTTTTAGAATTCTTTTTTGAAACAGTCAATTTTCTGTTCTTCTTAATTAACATTATTTAAATAAATATATATTAAAAGTACGTAGAGTTTAAAAAAGTATGTCTTCATATTTTTAACACCCTTTTATAAACTTCACTTGTATGTAACGGAATCTTTGAACTCAATTTTTACACACTTTAAAAGATCAGATTAAATCGAAATTTTGCTCACTTGTCCAGGACCGATGACAATACAATAATTTAATAATTTTGTTCCATTGTCCTGATCAGGATCATCAGGATTAACGATTTCCCATTTTCAGATCCCATCCCGCATCTGGCGACTAATTTCAGATCCCATTTCCAGATTTGGCGACTAAAAGATTAAATTACAACTTAGTTCAATTAACTATAAAAGGGTGTGTTTTTTTAAACTATAATTTATTTTTATCCTTTTGTTATGCACTAACTGTCAAGTTTTATTTTTGTTAAATACAAGGTAAAATTATATTTATGTCATTGTCTTGCGTCCAATTGTTACACGTTTAATTGAATTGTCTTTCTCCGTAAAAATTTATAATAAAATAAATAACTTTCTAGCACATTTCCTCAACTCTATTTATCTAAAATATGCTTGCATAAACTTTTTTAAACGATTGGATCTGATATGGTTTCTTTCTAATGATTCAGGTTTTATTTTCAGAATCATTTCGGGACAATTGCGGAACTTCCTGAATCACTCACTGTAAGCAAGATGATTTTACATAATATAAAATCGGTTACTTTCGTTGCAAAATGTTTTCCAGTTTGGTAACGTTTTGAAGTGAAGAAATCGTGATTCGTTGTGTGTAATCTAAATGTGTTTTCTTAAAAATAAATGCTCCTGAAGAGGTCCGTGACATTTTTTGCATACAATCGGCGAGTTATTGGACATCATACCGTTTTTCGACCTAACTTGTACATAAGTGTTTGTTTAACCGGTTTTCGTCCACAGGTAGAAAACTTTTAAAATATTTACATCATTATTTGTATACATATTTCGTCTTTCTCTTTGAATACAAATTTTTTCTTATCGTTCTGTAAAATGATTTATTTCTGAATTTCATTGAATCTTTTTACATAAACTGATGCCACAAAATTAATTACTTTTCTGTAGACTACCTTAAAATTGTGAATTTTGCCAAAAATTGACAAATATTTTTTATAGTTTTATTTTATAGACCATCTTATTAGCTTTATAAAAATACCAAGTTATTATTTTTTCGTCCACTAGAACAAAATCTACATGTGTTTTAGTAAAAGCAGATGCCATTACTTTAAGCAAGATGTCATACTTTAAAATGCGTTTTACTCGAAATCATTATATATGTTATATTTATAATAAAGATATGATTGCTCAAAAAGTTTTGAAAATAAATAATAACTTAAATTTTTTGTGTACGTTCTGTATAATAGTAGAATCGCTTTAACATTCAGATTTATATCAATCACTGTTTTATTACAAAATTTACAGTCCCTTATTTAATATCATCACTGTTATTTTAAGCAATTTCACATGAAAACTAAAATAAAGTGCTCTTGTTTTTATAAAAACTAAAATGTCTCTTATCCTGAACGTCATTTCAAAAATGAATAACATTGCAACACATCAGAATAGAAAAATTGAAAATTTGTTCATAAACTTTTGGTACAGAATGGGCCGCGTTTATGTTATTTTTTGTAAATTTTGACCAATTGTTTCCCATTTTGGTAATAATAACTTATTTTTATATTCTTAATATTAGCATATTTTTCTTAAAATGTATTAAAATTTGAAAATTACAAAAAAATCCCCGTATCTCCATTTTTTTATTTTAAAAAAAAGTTGTCGTAAATATTTGGTTATTTTAAGTTTAACTATTTTTTTTAAAAAGTCCTTGCTGTGTTTTGTCTTTGTATCACAACCAAAAGCATATACTTATTTTCTCGTTATTTAGCATATAATTACTTTTTTTATTTTAAAACTTGAAACAAAATGATTAATGTGTTTCATAGCAACGTCATGATAAATGTTTCTTTTGTTGAAGTATGCCTACGTTTCTGAATCAATGTTTGACTGAAATTCAAAAATTTTGTTACCTTTGTCAATTAGTGTAGGGAAAAAAAAAATCGAGCAGCTAGAAAAGAAAAAATTTATTAAGATAGAGAACGGGGAAAGTCTGTGCTATTTAATTTGTGAATTTTAAATATCCGATATCAGGCATTATTTTAGTAAAATAAGAATCAAAACTTAATGAAGATTTATTTTTTTTTTGTCAAAGTTCTTTTACTTTTAACCTGATATCTCAAACATTTATGAATGTATTTCTTGCATATTTTATTTACATGTTATTTTAAGTATAACAAAGGCAACGAACTAAGGATTTAGCTCTTACTTCAATAGTTTTTATTTTATTTTATTTTTATTTTAACAATTTATTGTTGCGAACACCATGCATTTTTTTAAATTTTTCTATAAGAAAATGTGCAATGATCCATATTTTTTTAATAATTGTAAATACATTTTAAACTTTAGTTCATTACCTTTAGGACTGTGTTAAATACGTCGTACAAAAAATAATTTAAATGCGTGGCTTTGAATTCCATGTAGAGTGTTTTGAAATTCAATACAATTTTCATTAAATTTTACCTAAAATACCTCATTTTAATTAATTTAAACTGTCATATATAATTTCCTAATAGGTTTTTTCATTAATTTAAGTCATAAGCACAAACAAAATAACATAAAATTACTAATGGCATGGCATTTTAGAAAACTTATCTCCGAACGTAGGCAGATACATCATACTTGTCATTTTTTAAGATTGTTTTCAAAAAAGATTTTTTTTTTAATTCCTTTCTCAAAACACTAAATACGCATTCTGTATCTACAGTATTCCGGATTGCAATAGGGGATGGTAGTAACAAAGTGTTCATTGTCACAAATTATAAACTGTTGGTTGAACGATGAACATTTTGTAACTGGCAGTGCTCGATTTGAATTGTGAGTTCGAATTCTGACACCGCGTGTTAATAGTCATAGGCGTGCACTTCGATTGATGTTGCTGCGTTAAGCAAAACTGATTTTCAATGTCCTCAAGCAGTGTGGTGTGGCAGTTAGGTACATGAGACTCAAAAGTATGGTTACAATCACTAATTGTTTATTTGTATTTATCCAACGCCCGTGTTTGGCTTCTTGACCATATGACGCCAAGCCTTTCAGTACCAAATGACGATGTGGTCAGCCGGCTATTCATCGAGTCCAGTGCATTGGAGCAGGTGGTCGCCATCCATTCTGGCATGGCCTCAGAGTGGGCAGGCCTCGTCAGCAGCCAGACCAAGCCAGTGGAGGGAATACTCCCATAAAGTCATGCCCGGTGGTTACGTGAAAGCGGGCAACAGCCTCGGCTCTCTCTAAAATCTAAATTAAGTCTGCTTTTCGCCTTTTGTTAAAAAAACACATTTTACTCGGAACACAATTTTGAGCAGAAAAATGCCCCAATTTTCATATAAATTTAAAGTATCCCAGGCATAAGCACTTTTTATTTTCAACAGGACAATTAAAAAGTACATTTAGCATTACAGTGCAGAAGACGATATATTTTACCCCAGAAAGAATAGATTAATTCACATAGAAATGAGTAGTATGTTAAAATATGTAGGTCATTGTAAGACATTAAAATTAGAATGTGATATTTTTGGAGAGTCTTTCCATCTTAAGTGCTCTTAGTTTTATTTCATAAAAGTACTAAAATACAGTAGCGCAAATAAAAATATAAAAAATTTTCAAAGGGGAACTCCATGGTCGAAAGTCCCCACACACAAGACACCTCCAACACCATACCTCAAGACAACGCCAATTGGTTCTTTAAAAAATAAATTATTGAATTAATAATTAGCATTAATTAAAAAATAAAAAAGCTAATTTCTAGTACTTAATTAAATTTTACGTTAGATATATATAGGATTATATCATCAATCGGAAAAAAACTCAAGGGCTTTGGGGGGGGGGTCCGGGCCCTCAGGACACCCCCTTGTGTGCGCCACTGCTGAAATGTATACTATAATATTTGATAAATGCATCAGCATTTTAAAAGATAATCAGCCGGACTTTTTAAAATTGAAATCGAAAGCCATTCAGCGGAAACACAACTGTTTCATGTGTAATGCATCAGTTCAGAAGGAAAACAATATCAGTCTAGGAAAGCTATAAAAATGGCTAGAAAATCGACAAAAGTTGAAACTAAATTTTGATTTAAATGCGCTTAAGAAAGTATATTTTGCAACCACAATCGATTTACTATTACTTGCAACCCGTCTTCTACTTTTCTGCTTCAGGAAACACAAATCAATCATATGTCCTCCACCGGAATCCTTTGTGATAAATGCCAAAGTACCCATTACTTTTGAAAAACCCTAAAATTTTGTTACGTTTATCTCGCCGTCTTTGTTTATCCTTCTTGTTATCTCATGAGATAATGGTAAAGAACCTACTTAATGAGTTTTGTTGCAAATGCAACCTGTCTTTTAAGCACAGATTACTGTAAATGCTACCTGTTGAAAGACCTTCGCTAAACGCGGGCTTTATTTTCATCAAAAGGGAAATCAAGGACGGTTACTTGTTCTTTTCTTAGAAGCTTATTGCTATTTCCTGAGGGGTTTTTTCTGATAGAGTTCTGTTAATGGTCAAATGTTGTAATACTCATTATGGTCATATTGTAATCGATGTTGTCTGTTGAATTTTTTTTTTTTTTGCTTTTTGCTTAGTAGTTTTTGAAATGTTCGTTTGCATTTACTATTTCTCTTTAAACTACTTTTGTCATTTCAGGTTAATGATATAGACTCGTTGCGTTAAAGTCCTGAAATTCTGCTTAATAATTTTGCTCAAAGGCTGATTTTTAAAAAAAATCATTAATTATTACACTTGGAGAAAATTTTGTTATTCAATATTTCACATGTTAAGTTCAGTATCTCGCGAATTAAATTGTTTTCAATGTTTTGACGATATTTTTCTTCTATTATGAACTCAAAATATTCAGTATATAAATAAAATTCGTTATTGCTGTTACTTTTGCCACCTGATCGAGAGACAGTAACGTCAAATCAAGGCCCGCAAGATTCATCACGGTAATGGAATACATTTGCGCCTGTCGTTAGCCGTAGATTTGTTCACCTACGGCAAGCTTTAACTTTAAGCTTATGTATATTTTGTCAACTGGAAGCTTTTAGAATCGTATGGTTACCAGTAAGGACTTGTGATTGGTCAGAATACGCGGATGCTGCAAGATTGCATTATCTTGTTTTAAAAAAGGCTAACTTGGCAGTTTTTCAGAAAGTAATTTTCCATCAAGTGCGTAAATAAAATAATTATCACACGAAGTCTTTGATGGCTCAGGATCACTATGAAATAAAATACCTCAAAAGGATTCTTAAGTGATTACATATATCTAGATAGAAATCAGAATTTTGGTTAAAAAAGAAGACAATAAATACTGCTGGTTTTAACTTAAAAAGAAATCGGAGTTATGGGAATATATGGAATGACTTTTAATAGTAAAGCACTTTTTATCTTCTATCTTAGAAAAAATATAAAAAATTATATTAATGGAATAAAATACCAATTTTCTTTTAGTATCAATATACTCGTCTTGATATCTTTTCTGATTTAGCATTGTAAATACAACAAAAAACTTTATTAATAATTCTATTCTATCCTACAGGAAATGCTTGTTGTTGTTTTATATTCGATCCCATGAAACGGGAAATTTCAAAAAATAAACTGGCAGTCTTCTTTTTATGTAATATTTTTTTTATATTTTATTTATTGAATTCTCGATACAGTAGTTGATTCGGAACTTTTTTTGCTCTCATGTTTATTTGCAGAAAAATAGAACAAATAAAACTAAGAAATGAATGTTTGGGAATTTCAGATTGTTTACTGGATTGTTAAAAATAAAATGCAAAGCATTCGAGCTACAAATAATACACATCAGTGTCTGACTCTTTGTTTGAACAGGTTTTGTTTAATCCCATCCACGTAAACACTCTTCGAAAAATAGTAACATCAAATGTAAACACGCTAACACAATAAGCGAGTAAAAACAGGCGAAAACATTTCTATATATATATAAGCGGTTTTGGTTTTATAACCGAAAACTTCTGTACGTTTGAAATAAATTTTAAAAAAACTAGAGAAATATAAGGAAAATTAACACAATGCACTTGATTATAGGGATAATTGTCTGTATTAATTTTCGACTTTCTTCTATCCTACTAAAATCCCTACCATTCAAACCTATTAAAATGTTCACGTACATTTTGAATTTATTAAATAAATTAGAGTTAATTTAACAGCTAATTGAAAAGTATAGTTAAAATTTTTATCTATCTATTAGGTCGAGCGTTGTATGTTAAAGATTAAACTAAAAGCGGTGAGTTCTGGATTGGGTTTAATGAAATATCTTTTAGTATAACAATTATTAAAATAAGTTTAAGTTAGGTTATACACAAACACAAAACGTACCGTTAACAAAAATAATGGGCAAAGAACAAGACTGTTTTTCATAGCGACAACGTTGCCTCCTCACCTGGCCTCTGCTGAAGATTTTTGGTCACTAGAGGGAGCTTCTACGCCTCTGTTACACTTATTATGACGAGCGGTTACAAATGTTGTTTTGTGAGCAAAATCTAATTTTTTTAAAGAAATCTCAACTTAATTCGTTTCCTTTTGATGTGTAACATCTTTCTTCTTGGTTGCTGGATATTTGTATGGGTGATTTCGTGAAAAGGGACGGAAATATGTAACAGGAAGTCGGGGAAACGTGTGCTATTTGATTTGATCAATCAGCGCGCTTCGTGGTGTCTCTTCGCTACCCTCGCTTCAGGGCCCAACTCTAGAAGCCATCAAGCTGCCAGCCTTTTTTATATTGTTAAATTTAGCATTTCAAAAGATTTGAATTCAAAAATTCGGTTTCATTTTCTTGACGCCAAATCCACTTCGGATATACCAGCAAGTCTTATTAGACTTCATCCAGGATAAACTTGCGATTCTTACGCTCAATTGTCAGAGTCTCAGGGCTCGTTGTGTATGAAATCCGAGAACAGTGATTTTGGTTCTCGTATACATTTCTCCGAATCAAACAGTTCAAAATATTAAAGATTTCCTGCATTTCGTTCTTTTACCATATACCAAAGGTGTTTCTGCTCTTTTTAAAAACAAACTATCACTCGCTTCCCATGATTTCGAGTGGTGATTTTAACGTTTTCAGTTTGCCAGAAGCTGAGCTATTCATAGATTTTTTGAATGATGTACTTAAGCCCGAAATGAACACCAATTGAAATGTTTAGACAACTATAACATTGTTATTGTTATTGACGCTGTTTTTCAACAATTTGAAATCACAAGGTTGCGTCCTATTATAGCCCACCCCTGGATTTTGTGCTTTTTTTTGTCGCCAAGTTGAGCGATAAGTTCGCCAAGCTTGCAATCTTTTTTTAATTCTTCAAATTAAAGACCATTTTTAGTGACCGTTAGGTGTCTGCAACTAGTAATTTCCGTTAATTACGTTGGTATCGGCAACCCTACTAACTATGCACGAGTAGTAAGGACCGTTACTATTTGATGTTTTGCTGTTATTCCGCTAGCACATGCGATTACCGGTTATTGTTTTCTAGACGAAAGCAAGGTTTATTTATTTATTTATTTTTAAATTTTTTGTAAAAAAGGTGGTAATTATTGGATGGAGCTTTCGGAAAAAATAGTTAAAATTATGAAGATGCCGTTCGAAAGGAGGAAAAAATCCGCATGATGTAAGGAAAGGTACGTGGTTTGGCAAAAGCCGTTACAGTTATTTTAGAGAATGTGTTTATGTCTTTTAAGAAGCTAAATCATTCAGTAATTTGTTCATAAAGTTTTAAAAGTTTAAATTTTTCTCCTTCGAACATCGATTTATTCTTTTTAGAATGTTCTTAATTTTCTATTTTTTAACAGTTGAAAAGAAATTTCCGTTTTTGTCGTTCGGATATCCGTCTTTTTTTTTTTTAGGATGCCCTGAATTTTCTGCTTTTAGAAGCTAAATCTTTCATTAATTTGT
The DNA here is from genome assembly GCA_019973975.1 of Trichonephila clavata. Lineage (NCBI taxonomy): Eukaryota > Metazoa > Arthropoda > Arachnida > Araneae > Nephilidae > Trichonephila > Trichonephila clavata. The sequence continues at coordinate 7,707 of BMAO01018312.1, read as the reverse complement.
TCTTATTTATTTTTTTAGACTGTCGTAATTTTCTACTTTTCAGCAGTTAAAAAAGAAATTTCGATTTTTGTCGTTCCGATATCCGTTTTTTTTTTTTTTTTTTTTTTTTTTTTTTTTTTTTTTTTTTGTCCTTAATTTTTTTTCTGCTTTTAGAAGCTGAATCTTTCATTAATTTGTTCTGAACGTCTAAAATATTTTTTTCCTCAATGGAACTTCGATTCCTTTTTTTCGTAATGTTCTTAAATCCATACTTTTCCAAAGTTAAAAAAAGAATTTTTCGTTTTTGATCTTTAGATTTCAATTTTTACTTATTAGAATGCTCCTCATTTCCGATTTTTAGAAGCCGAGATTTTGCTGAATTTGCTTTTTACGTCTGTAAAATTTCTCTTTCGATTCCTTTTTTTCCCCCGGAATGTTTTCCCTTCCTACTTTTGAAAGTTTAAAAATACCTATTATTTTCAGAAGGTAATATTCACAGAAGCTCGTATATTTTCTTAAAGCTCTAATGTTTTCCATTTTTGCTCCTTTGGACAAAACGCCATGTTTTTACCAGTTGGCCTGAACTCGACTTTGAAAAACGCGCTTGGCGCCATGTTGGCGCGACTTGAAAAAAAATCTTCGCCAAGGGGTGGGCTATAATGTCATATTTTAGTTATAAGCCTATTGTCTCCACTCATCCGCAAATTGAACAAGAATAATTATTTTTGATAAAAAAATTGCATTACTCCTAGATTTTTTATTAAAAATTTTATTAAAGATATAATTATTCAATAAAAAATTATTTCCAATCTTACCCGATTCATTTTTTTTTCAGGATTTAAGTTACTATTGCGTATTTACCACGATAACATATCAGATGTTACACATCATATGCGACTACTGTAAGACTCGTTTAATTTTTTATTATTTTGGGTGGAAAAACAATGCTAATATTTTTTTTTTCTTGTTGAAAATCTTAAATGCTAAAAAATATATTTCCTAAAATATTAAAAGTATATAATAATTATACATATTATATATATATTTCATCTGCTTTAATATCCATTTTTAATATGCGCATTTCCCTATTAATGAATTCTTAATTAATATCTTACCCCATTCACATAATTTAAAATCCTGCCAAATAAATTTATTCCTTGAAAATATCGAAACGTGTTGCTATATTATAGATCTTAAGCACTGGACGTAATTGAAAGTCTGCAAAAGCAAAAAAAAGCAACATTTTTATTTCACTTTGTCTCATCTTTAACGGACTTCCATCTGTTGCACGAGAAACGGTATTAAATTCTAAGGGAGACAGGTGTATAAACATTAACCAAATGGGTCAGTTGTTGTATAATGTATTTCATATTAACCATTTTCTTTCCATATAATCTATTCCTGCGTATTTTTAGACGTCATACAATAAAATTTAACGGTGTCTTGGTTTTTATAGCATCTTAAATGTCTACTGGGTTACGTATTATTTGCACTATATCTAAAAGAATGCGGGATTGTGGTAGATTTTTTATAGTTTGATATACGCTTGTGTTTTGATCCTTATCACATGAATGTTAAATGCTTTGTTAGTCTCATAAAAAGTGATGCACAGATTTATTAAAATTTAACCACCATCGCGCGTTTGTAGATGTTTAGTTTTCGTTAAACCTTTTAGGATTCTGAAATTTATTCAAATTAAAATTCTCAGAATGTATAGAATCGGCAGCTCTGGGAAGTGTTATGTACATTTGCAAAAAAATCGTTATTGACCTTTCTTGCGAAAGTCTCAAGTCTTAAGCATAATATGAATTTTTAAAATTGTATAAAAATAATATTTTAAGAATTTTAGACTGTATTTTTTGGCGCATAACGCTCACTTTTGACAGTAAAAATAACGTCTAAATTTACGGCTGTGCGTTATGCACCCAGGGACGGCTCTAGGGCCGGATAAACCGGACCCCTATCCGGGGCGGCAAATTTTAGAGGCGGCATTTTGACCGAATTTGAAAAATATTTTTTTATATATTTTCACAAAAATTGTGAATTGGGTATTTCATTTAATGTATCATATTTCTTTATTTTATACTCTACATGTTTGTCAGTTTTCTTTTATGTTGCAATCTGAAGGGTTCGAGGCGGGAGTGTACGTTAAATTGTAAAATTTGATGCTTTCACAACTTTCTCTGGTCAAAAAAGAAAGCCTAATTGAAGTTTTAAAACTTACTTCTACTTTAGAATTTGCACCAAATCTTGCTATTGCATTAAGAACTTCACTTTTTTTGCCAATAAATGTAACAATAAGTGTTTTTCAAAATTAAAATTAATAAAAAATTTCTTAGGATCCACAATTTTCTTCCTCAAGATAGGTTAAATGGTTTTGCTATATTGTCTACCAAACATGAATTAACTGAACAAACTGATTTTAAAAAACTGACTAAGAAGTTTTCAGAATTAAAACTCAGAAAAAAAAATGTAGTTAGAGTTACAGTTATTATTTTCGTGAGATGTGGAGCGACAAGGGCTGTTATCCCCCCAAAATGTAGTTTTTTTTCCCGATTTTGCTTAATTTTTGAGTTTTGGTTATATATATTATTGTGCTGGGCTTTTTTGTTCGTAAGATTTGTTTATTCCTTAAATGTGTGTATCTATGTGTATATACATACACAATTTATCTTTTTGAATAATATTTTTTTACTTTGGGGAGAGGGGCGGCATTTTCTATTTTTATCCGGGCAGCGAAACTGCTAGAGCTGGCCCTGTATACACCATACATAAAAATAATTAGCTTTAAAATAAAGGAATCAGCATAAAAAAATTAGATATCTGCGTGTATCTAAATATTGCTTATTTAATGGAAATAACATACCTTATAAACTTTCATAATTGGATAACAGGAAAAGTTCCTTAGATTTGTGTTCCATTATATTTTGAAGCACATCATCAAATTATGTTTCATCTTCACCATCAGTGTTACTGATCCATAAACAAATATAATCATCTTCCGTTCTATCTAGAATGTTAGCTATATTGCATTTTTAACTGACTTAAATTGTCAGGTTTAATTTCTCCTCTTTCAAGCTTTTATAGACGGGCTTTCACACTGTTTCTAGACGGGCGTGATGCATTTGGCATCCTTTTGCAAAAATGTCCCCCTCCTCAACTTCTCCCTTCGTAGCCTTTTGACCAGAGGTTCCCAAACTTTTGGTCTCATAGACCCCTGCTTACTCAATGTTTAATTTTTGCAAATTTATCAACTTAAATGGTTTTGACAGTTGGTATGGAGCTACTTACTTTTTTTTTTAAAAAAAGTTAAATTTCTAATTGTAGTGAAGTATAATGTTTAAATCTTAAGAAACACGCATGTTAATTAAGTTAAAATTTAATTAATACACAAAATAACATAAGCAAACAAATGCTTTTAACGGGAGAGGTGAATCTGTTGCTTTAATAACAAATTTTTAGCATTTGGCATCAATCTTATCAGGTTTATCCCTAAATCGATTTGCAGTGTTCAATTTTTGTCTTCCTTTCTTTCTTTTATTTTGGAGGTTGGCAACAGCACTGAAAATCCTTCTCACAAAGAAAAAAGTAATTTTAAAAACTTTTCAAATACTCCATAATTTGGGATAAATAAACAGGTAAGTCTTTTTAAAGCCAACGTTACTGACATTACACTCCTTAGCTTAATTCTGTCAAGAAACTTTAACTCCTTGTTTTAATAAAACTTAAACCGGCACCTTGTAATTGCAAATTTACCTCATTAAGTTTAGTAAATAAATTTGTTAAGTAGGTGAATTCTGGTTTTATTTGATTTACTTTTCTTTTAAAATTAAAGTCGCAATCTGGTTTAATGGCGGCCACTATCGTGGACCCCTATTTACACATCATGGATCCCCAAATAATTTTTCCGCTGACGTGAACCCCTTGCAGGTCGTCATAGACCCCTGTGGGTCGACGTAGACCACTTTGGGAATCACTGCTTTAGACTTTTAGTTCTAGAAGTATACCGTTGCTCAAAGGCCTGGTATAATATTTCGAATAAATGAATTCGAAAGACGAGAGCATTTCGCATGTATATTTCAAGTTTCTTCGTAAAAAAAAAGAAAAAAAAGGTGCACGGGTTATACAGTTAATTTACCAGAAAATTAAATGCAGTTTGAAACCATAGATGTGCGTAATACGCTGGTATATGCTGTATATATATATATAGATAGAGCGTATTCCGCAAGAAGATAAATATACCTTTCATAATGGCTGAATTTACATATGTACAAGGGTGATCAAATGAAAAGGTACGAAACGACACGGTGGGTACAAATATAGACTTTATTCAAAATATACACCATAGGCCTGAGCACAACGATCCCACTGATGAACAAGCCGCAGGATTCCTTGTTCCCAGAATTCCTGTGGCTGTGACGAGACCCAGTCCTTCACAGTGTCCTTGAGTACGTCGTCCGAGTTGAAGCGCTTTCCTTTCAGGTGTTTCTTCAGTGGACCAAACACATGGAAATCGCAGGGTGACATGTCCGGACTGTAGGACGGATGGTCCAACGTCTCCCATTGGAACTTGTCCAGTTCCATTTGTGTGACTCTGGAGACGTGTGTACGCGCGTTATCATGGAGCAGAACCACACCCTCCGTGAGCAGCCCCTGTCTTTTGTTCTTGATGGACCTGCGTAGGCGTCGGAGTGTCTCACAGTACACATCGGAGTTAATGCTTTTTCTGTGCTCGAGTAATTCTGTGCTCGCATCATTTGGACGCCGCTTTTTATAAGAGCCTTTGCTCTCTCCTGCGCATGCGGGTACCCGCGCATGTTCCGATCCCAGTCAGAGTCTCCAATGGCATCCCGAGATGTCTCGCTACATTCTCCCTTGTTGGAATATGCAAATATTTAACTGTTTCATTTTTATGTCGTTTCGTACCTTTTTATTTGATCACCCCTTGAATATAATTTGAATGATAAAACTTAAATTATTCGTGTGAAAACCCTTAGAATTTCTGAAATCTTAGATAAGTTACTTCATACAAGGGGTGACAAAAAAAACCGTATGTCTGTAAACTGAAATATCTGGTAAACCGTAACTGTGTTATTTCAAATTCACACGTCAAGTATATTATCTCAAATCATGTAATAATGTATTTAAATATTTGGAGGAAAAAAAAGAAAAATATAGCTAGGAGGCTAGATATAGCAAAATAAATGCAATGGGTTGAATTTTTATCTTAAAAGGGCTCCTTTTTGTCAACTAAGCATCATTTGTTTCGAAAACAGACTTCACGGAAAAATTCAAATAATTGATAGTCATGTTCGAATAATAGTCATATTCCATTTCTTTTATGCTATTTCTTTATTAATTATTTCAAATTTGTATATTTTTTAAAATTGCTTTTATTTATTGGCGTTACACTGAATACGTGTGATATTTCATCTATTTTTTTTTATTAATAAATTTATTATTTCATATCGGATAACAGTAATAAATGAAACAATTGATACTTTCGTTAAACAATCAGTTTTGAAATTTGATTCGTTACACCCATATTAATCACAGTTTATCTTTTGTATCTTGTAGGGTGTGTTTAGAATAACTACTTTTACAATTTTGCTATGCATTTCTCATACATCATGCCATAACGAAAAAAATATTTTTATGCATACAAAAATAATTAGATTTAACTTTCAGTTCTTTTTAAAAAAAACCATAGATAAATACATTTCATATCGTATTTTAGTGTAAAAAAAGATTCAATAATTGACGAAAAATGTATTTTTAATCTCAGATATAGAACATTATGTTTATATGCTATTTTATTTTTAAGATTATTCAATTTCATGTGGTTAGCTTAGATGTGTTTAAAGGATAGTTCTGCTTTTTAATTCTAACAATTAAATACTTAACTAAGTTTTCGGAATTTTGATACTTTAATTAACTATACAAACCAGGTCGCAAACTATGCTTCTTCAACCAAGCATTACTAAATGTTTCCTGGAATGATTTTTTTTTTTTAATTTTAAAAAATCTAGGCCAGGGTGTTTCATTTCAATCTATATTGATAATTCAGTCTTGTAAAGATTTTATTTTCGACATATTACAATGTTATATAATCCTAATACATCGTTAGTAAGAAGTTTGATTTGGATCTCGCTGTTTTTTCGTTGTTTTTTATCTTTGATTTAATAATGTTGTTTTTATAATGGTCTTTAGCACTGGCTTAGCTAATCTTGAGTGGGGCTTATATGCAAATTCCTTGGAGGCTCATTTTTGGAAAATAAATAAAAATATATTAATAAAACTTATTTGAAAGGGCCACAATACATACATGTTGGGGCCTTGTAGCTTGAGGGCCTCGTATCATTGATACAGCGGTAGCTACGCTTCTGGTTTTTAGTATACATATCTATTAACAAGTAATATTTAAAAAAAATCAAGTCAATTCTTACTTTGAATAGATGAATAGAAAGTATTTTCTTAACGACTGAAAATTTGAACAAAATATATATATATAAAAGGAGAGAGTTAACTAATAGTTGGAATTGAAAAAAAGAGCATGATTTTTGTTTACATTGCTGTAACAATGCACACCCGGTTTGCCTAGTTAGGCTAAAAAACCTGTTTTTGACGCCAACTTTTGTCATTGTTTTAACAGCTACATTGTTACAACAATGGAGACAGATTTTAGTTGGTGCCGAAAACCGGTAATTAATTTAATTAATTAACCTGTAATTAATGTATTTAAAAAAACTGCATTAACATCAAGTGTCATCCACTGCGAGTTTAAAAAAAATTTATTTGAACTTGATTGGGGATTTATAGAAAGTATCTGATTAACGATCGAAAATTTGAACAAAGATATATAAATATATATATAGGGAAAGAGTGAGCTAATATAGTAGGAATTAGAAAGAAAAAAAATGGCTGATCTTCAAGAAAACTATCGCTTTAAAGAGTCTCTCGGAGTACTTGTATATCAAATGTAAAGATACAGTACCTGTTTAACTGGCCGTTGCTAAAATTTTTATCATTAACGTACAAGTGCATGTAGCTCAAAATATTTATTAAATAATTTTTTAAATGTTCGTGATTTTGTATAGAATGAGAAATAAATAAATGCACATAAAATTATAATGAACTAAAATTCATGGTGGTCACATGATAAATGCAATCTCGTGTTCTCCGTTAAATTAAAAGCTGGCATTAAGCTTGTATTTGTCGTAAAATTTAGATACAATTTCGAATTTGATAAATGAATAAAGATGCTCAAACATTAATATTTTTCAAAATAAAGAAAAAAATTGTTATACTATTCGTGTATTTTTAAATGAAGTGCATTTTTCTTACCCATTATTTAAAAATATGTACTTTTAGAAGAAAAGTTCCGTAAACACGTGATTGTAGTTATCATGTGACTTTGACGGCAGATGAATTTCGCCCATTGGCATATTTATAAATCGGTTAAAATATTTAATTCTAAATATCTCTCAAATTTCTTCTTATAGAATTAATTTTTAAATGACTTTATGCATCTGAAGTTTTTTAATATTTGAAGAAAAGTGAAACACACACACTCAACACATTTCTCTCCAGTTTTATTTTAATCACCTTAATACTAACTTTTTGTGTGTTATTTACCAGAACAAACCAGAAAAACAATTCATCTGAATGATAGGAATTAGGTTCATTGTTCTCCAGATAAATATGTATTTTCTGTAATATCAATATTAA